>CAIGRN010140116.1:0-12349 GCA_903798345.1 Fraxinus anomala
AGAAGAAAGGCATCCCGTGAAACCAGGTGTTCTGCCACCATGGGTCGTCACGGCGGCGCCGAAATTGGAGGAAAACTGGTGCGGTGTCGCGACAATCGCGAACGGGTAGCTTTCAATTTGAAATTCAGATCTTATTCTTGCTATTTGGGCTAAATTGTTTGCATGGTCGATGTCGTCTTGGGTAAGGGAGTTAGCCGGTGGTATGTTCCGGCCAGGAAGGTGGCTGGACGGCTTGATTCCGACGTTTGACCGCATTTCATGTTACGAAGTTTGAAGCTCGATTCCGGTCAGATCTGTCAGAGTTGGGGCTAATGGTTGGGACTTTTTGAGCCAAAAAAACGAAAGGTAGGGACGTTTTGCACAAAAACGTGCAAAAGTAGAGACCTTTTGCGCCAATTACTCATAAGTAGGAGCAATTACGTTAACAAACGAGTAAAGTTTGTAAAGTGATTCGAGTGTATACAAGAAATTCTTGTAATTAGATATTCTTCGTTTATTGTTTTCTAGATGATAGTTGTGTATGGAGCGAATTTCGACTCATTATCTTTTTTACCAACATTCAATTAGAATTTGCAAATTGTGGCACTTCACTTTGTACACACAGCACTTCTCATAATACAATATATGTAATCATTTGCAACTCACATTATCAATAAATTCTTGTTTACTTTCTACTGAAATGATCCATTGTAATAAAATATGTTTATAATGTCAAAAGGAGTAATACTTGTAAACAAAGATTTATGTGGTAGTCGGGTAATTAACATAATCTCCAATAAAGTTGAAATGTATTTTAATTCACTGGAGAATACAACAAGATTAGTACCACAGTCTCAAAAAGTTGGAATGCATTTTAATTCATTGAAAATTTGTTGTTTGTAACAGTTGTATTTTAATTTTGCTCAATTGAATAACTAAACTTTATTATTATTATTTCTATTAGACAACTCCATCTAATTTCAATAGTTAGACTTGTGCAAATCGATGACATAACAATGATGTCTGCCATTTATTATGATTAAGTTGTACTAATTTCACATCACTAACTAGCAATTACGTGTGATGGCCTTCATTTATTGAAAATTGTAATATTGATTATCATTAATGAAATTGAACAAAGTTACCATGTTGAAATCAAACTAAAGTGTAATTTTCCAGTTGAAATTATATTAAATTGCAAGTACCGTATTGTAATCATAATAAAGTACAATTACCAATTGAACAAAATTGAATCAATTACCTGATTGACACTAGAATAAAATTATAGTTATCGCTACCCCACTGGCATGACGCAGTGGTAAAACAGGAAGATTCTCTATGGAGCATCGAATGTTCGAATCCTCGCGACAGTTGGAAGACAACATTTATGTTGAAAGGCAACATCTATATTGGAAATCAGAGGTCCACGGGGAGAAGAATCGCCGAATGTCCGGCTCAAGTGTATATAAGTTGTGATCGCATTTGGATTAATCCGGGTGACGAACTAGGGAGGAAGGCTGCCACTTCTCAGGATTAGTCGGAAGAAAATTGGACACTTGAGTCATAAAAAAAATTATAGTTACCTCTTATATAATTTACTCTTAAGCTAATTGTAATCTGACTATTTCATTAATTATGAGACAATAAAGAGATAAAAGCAAAATCAAAATCAAACAAATGCAATTTTAACCTAGTGTTAGAGCTGCAAGTTGGTCTATGACATTTTAAAAAAAAAAAAAAAAAAACTTAAGTTGATCGTCAACATTTGATTATTAACTTTTTTTCAAAGGTTGAGGTCTGACTTGTTATTTTATAAAGGGTGAGGATCAACTTGGCATTATAGCAATAGGTTGGGGACTATTGGAATAAAATTTGGCACGTGCCTATTTGTTAAATAATTAGTTAACTATCAATACTAAGCTCAAGCTACATTAACCGCTTTTTGGTTATTCTTCCCGCCTTCCGTTGATCCCAACTGCAGTTTTCTCTCTACATTCTTGCGTACGCTCCAAGTATATGCATTCGATTGAATTGCAGTAACAAGAAATTGATATGGGGAATGAGAAGCCAAACATCGCTCCTCGCTGCAATTCCTCCCAGCCACTGTCGGAGGCGGAGGCGTCTCCTATAGAGGCCTTTGAAGGTGGCCTCAATCCCATACTGATGGACATAGAAAGCAGCGAAATTGCAGAATCCACTTCGTCCTCCAATGATTCAATCAAGATCGAGTGCAAGAAAGCCCTCATTGCTCAGCGCCAAGGGAACCACGAGAAAGCCCTACAGTTGATGAAGGATTTGTGCTTAAAACACGAGAATTCAGCCTTGGTTTACTATCTCATGGGGATTGTTTGTGTCAGGATTGCCTCGACTATTAACGACCCGAATGACAAACAGCTTTATTTCAAGAAGGCGTTAGAGAGTGCAAGGAAATCGGTGACATTGTTACCAGATTCTTTTGAATTCATAATTCTTTATGCGAAATTGTTGTTTGAGACTGCAAACGAGGGGGACTATCAGGAGCTGGAGCAGGAGTGCGAGAGGGCATTGGCAGTTGCGTTCCAGTTTCGTCTGGAGCTTTCCAAACAAGAGGCTCGAGTTTTCCAGTTCCAAAATGAGGTACAGTCTTTGATTCAGAAATTAAGTACTGCAAGGGAATTCCATGAAAAGAATTCCACACCCAAGGCTGCAATTTACCCCGTGCAAAATGATGAAGGGTCTATGGTTCAGGATTTAAAAACTGCAACTGAGTGGCATGAGAAGATTTCCACACCCAAGGCTGCTATTGACCTCGTGCAAAAAGAAGAAGGGTCTTCGATTCCTAAGTCTAACATTGCATCCATTTCGACTGGGATGAAGAATCTGGGAAATGAAGAGGAGAAGTTGCCAATGAGGGTCCACGACGACTCAATGGAAATGACATCAATATCTAAAATAGGGCCGATGCAAAATGATGAAGGGTCTATGGTTCAGGATTTAAATACTGCGACCGAGTGCCATGAGAAGATTTCCACACCCAAGGGTGCTATTGACCCCGTGAAAAATGAAGAAGGGTCTTCGATTCTAAAGTCTAACGTTGCATCCATTTCAACTGGGATGAAGAATCTGAGCAATGAAGAGGAGAAGTTGCCAATGAGGGTCCATGAGGACTCAATGGAAATGACATCAGTATCTAAAATAGGGCTGATGCAAAATGATGAAGGGTCTATGGTTCAGGATTTAAATACTGCAACTGAGTGCCACGAGAAGATTTCCACACCCAAGGCTGTTATTGATCCCGTGCAAAATGAAGAAGGGTCTTTGATTCCAAAGTCTAACATTGCATCCATTTCGACTGGGATGAAGAATCTGGGCAATGAAGAGGAGAAGTTTCCAATGAGGGTCCATGAGGACCCAATAGAAGTGACATCAGTATCTAAAATAGGGCCGAATGAGATTAAAAAAGCTACTGAGGCCCCTGAGGATGTTCGGAAGGAGCTAACGGTGTTGAAGACAACTGTTTCTCTGCTTCTGGGCAGTAATAATATTGATGGTAATAAGGGGTTGGATTCTGGTTTAGGGATGAGGAAGAAAGTGAAAGAAAGAAGGAAAAGTGAGAATACGAGGAGAAACATTTCTTCGGCTGAGATAAGGGACTTTGTTTGGTCTTATTGGAACTCATTGGATTTGGATAAGAAGAAAGAGTTGCTTAAAGTTAGGATTTCGGATCTCAGGACGCATTATAGTTTGTCAAAGGAAGGATCAGTGAGTAAGCTGCTTGATGAAGCTTTATCTTTTGGGAAAGACAATAAAGTGTGGAAGTTTTGGCTGTGCTGTAGCTGCAATGCAAAATTTGCTGATGCAGATTCACATAGGCAGCATGTAAAAAAGGAGCATATGAGGACTTTGTTACCAAAATTTCAATCTATTATACCCGAGAGAGTGGATAATAAGTGGACTGAGTTGCTTCTTAGTTGTTCTTGGAAACCATTGGATGTACAGGGTGCAATCAAAATGCTTGAAGAACAGTCAAAATTTGAGGAACCTAATTTTCTTGATGAGTCAAACGCAAGAAACAACAAAGATGATTCCAGTGAATATGAAGGAGATTCATCACCTGACAAGAGCAAATTGGGCGATAACTGCTGTGGTAGAACACAGGAGTTAGAAAATGTTAAGTGGATGGATAGCGGTGAAGATCTGGGCCGTAAGAAAAGTTTTCTTTACCAAAGCTGGCCTTCAACTGAAGACTCAGAATGTGCATGCCTTCTGGAAATAATCCATGTCACGTTTGATCTATTTATCAAACTCAACTATCTTGCCTCAAGTCATCTTAGAATGGTTATACATTTTGCCGTTCAAAAGCTGCAGGGACTTGCTGATAGTTCTTATCTTCTTAACTTTAATATGGACCAAACACCCCTGTGTATCTGCTTTCTGGGTGCTCCCGATCTTCGGAAAATTGTTTTTTATTTGAAAATGATTTTTCATGGCATTTTTTCTAGTGAAACTGAAAAATATTCTGATAAAATTAATTCGATGGATGATTCAATCAGTTGCACTCAAGTTGTTGACACTATGGAAGAGATAACTTTTGCTCTAGATGATTTAGTTTTGGTACTCGAGAGTTTCCTTCCCTGCAAGCGCAATTCTCCATTTTGTGCTGATGCTGGTAATGATGATTCTAGTTCAGCAACTTCACTGTGCGTCTCCTATGAGAACAACGATGTTGTGATTGATTCAGATGCGTTACTTTCCTGGATATTTTCAGGCCCCCCTAGTGGGGAACTATTGGCATCCTGGACATGTGCAAGGGAAGAGAAAGCACAACAAGGTAAGGAAATTCTTGAGTTTCATGAGAAGGGATTTTACGACCTCCAGGGCTTATGTGAGAAAAAATGTGAGGGTTTAAATAATGAGAAGGCGTTGCAGGCTGTGAACGATCTCTGTTGCAAAGAGAAAATTAAAAGAGAGCATGCTGTCCCCCAAAGTTATGACTCCGTCTTGAGGAAGAGACGAGAAGATCTCATTGGAAGTGATGATGGAATTACCTCTATCAGCAGTGGGTTTGAACTGGATGTTATAGAAAATATTTTCAAGGATGCAGAATCTGGTAAAGTTGACGATGGGAAAAAAAAAGACTATTTGCATCAGGTGGACTCCTGCATAGAAGTTTCAATAGAGAGACAGAAAGAAAAAGCATCTGTTGAGGTTGGTGTGTTAGTTCTAGCCTTTTATCCTTTTGTTATTAAGACAAACTATGTCTAAATTTTTCTTATCTTTCTTGAATATACAGATCTGTAATACTGATGCAAAGATTTTGCAAGTTCTTGATTGGATGCTGCAGTTGGAAGTTATGCTTGACTCTGCATCTGCTCATGATTTTAGATCAATTTTGGTGCCTCTAGTGAAATCATATTTGCGAGTTAGTATATGTCACTGTGCCTTCTTGTAAATATCCCCTTAACTTTTCTTGCTTCCTTTTACAGTTGAACTAGAGGTTCTCTTGTTCACCTTTTCCAGGCACATTTGGAGGATCTGGCAGAGAGAGAGGCCATAAAGAAATCTGATGCTGCCAGAGAAGCACTTTTATCGGAACTTGCTGTTGATTCCGAACAGGGTTTTGGTGGAGGGGATAATTCAAGACATATGCATAAGAGGATGAAGGATAAGAAAAAGAGCAAGAAGAGTAGGAGAAACAAGGATTCAAAGGTTTAAACTGCATGAATTTTTGGGAAGTGTTTATAAATGGTTGAAGTTATAAATAGGTAGAAATGAGTGGCGGATAAGTAGTAGTACTACGATCCCTCGAGATTTGTGAATAAAAGTGACTTGGGTATTTATAAATAGTATATAAACATGAGAAAAACATTTGTTTACTCTGACTATTATTTTTACAGGCCATTGATGACAATCAGCTGCATAGGATTTGCAATCAGTCATCTGAAGAGATGTATGTCTCTATTTTACCAGAAAGCCTATCCATGTGCATGTTTTCCGTTTAATTCATCTAAATGCATTTGAATAATATGTTGTATGCCTGATATCACTGCAGATCACAGGTAAGTGCTCTGGATGGGGAAGATCACGATGCTGCAATTGCTTTTGCTGGGACTGGTGTTGCTTTAACACAACAGGAAGAATATAAACAAAGAATCAAACTTGAATTTGAGGAAATAAAGCCTGAAGAAACTTTTGAATATGAAAGAGAAACTGAAAATGAGGCAAAACAGAATAATCACATCGAGCAACCTGTGTCTTCAGACAAAGAAATTGATGGAGTTGGTCAACTGAGATCTAAGCACACTCCCGATGGGAACAGAGGTGCATACATTACTTCAATCCAACTAATGGTTTTATCCCAATTTGATTTTTGGCAGCTTGTTTTTTTGTGATTTTTATGTACCTAAAATTCAATCTGCATTTGAATGTTGAACAGTCAAGTATTGATCAGTGAAAACATAGCACAACAGATAGAACTAAAAACATTTGAAAATCACAACATTCTGTTCAGATCACCCTATTTAATATTCAAAGGCTGAATTATATAGATTAACCGTCACATACAGAGTCATACAGATTCGAGTTCATACAGTGACTAAAACATAATGATGACAGGCTTTGTGCATTGATCAATGTTAACCCGTTATTAGGTTTGAACAAAAAATTATTTCATAACAGAATAGGAAAAACTCTTTATTTACCTTGACTGTACTCGATTATGTTTAGAACTCCTCTCTTTATTGTAAGATTGTATTCATCCTAATTAAGACTATCCAGACTCAGACAAAGTATATCTTACCACCTTCCATAATCATCTTATCATGTGTGGGAAATGTATAAAGACATAACTCCTTAACATTTCGTAACTAAGGAAAGAATACAAAATACAATTCAGAAACATAGATATATGTTTCCATAAGCGGATGAAGTTGTTTTGTTTATTTTCTCAACGCTGTATTCGATATTTTACATCAGACACATACCATGCATATTGAATATTGCCTTTGATGTGGACTTCAGCATTGCAACAAAAGAAGCTTCTGGAAATGGGTGACTTGGACTATTCATCACATAAAGTCATAGCTGATGGTATTAATGGAATAGATACATTCCCTGGTCTGAAAAACGATCTTGGTGAATATAATTGCTTTCTCAATGTCATAATACAGGTTGGTATTAGAGAAAATGCTTTTCTTCGTTGTTTCCAAAGATTTTTCTTCCTCTGTTTATTGTTTTCTTTTCTAGCAATAATTTTCCACATCATTTTTGGATCATTTTTGGAATTCAGTCCTTATGGCACTTAAGAAGGTTTCGAGATGAAATTTTGAGATCATCATCTGGACATGGTCATGTCGGTGATCCTTGTGTTACATGTGCTTTGTATGATATCTTCATTTCTCTGAGCGAGCCACCTAAAGATACTCGAAGAGAAGCTGTCGCTCCTACATCGTTGAGGGTTGCTCTGAGCAACCTGTATCCTGATAAGAAATTCTTCCAGGAGGTAAATCACACAACTTCTGCATTGATTTTTCTTCAATTTTTGATAACCGCTCATTTCTTCATTTTCTAAACATATTGTAATCCAAATTATTTCTAAATTCCTGATTAATATTTCTGCAAATTTTCAGGGACAGATGAATGATGCTTCTGAAGCACTAGGGGTAATATTTGATTGCATTCATCAATCATTCCCTTGTGAACCTGTTGTACAGGTGGGCGCCTTGGAATGTGAGGGTTTACCCTGTATTGCACATTCTCTTTTTGGAATGGACATACTTGAAAGAATGAAATGTGACGATTGTGGTTTGGAGTCTAGACATCAAAAGTACAAGTCATTTTTTCATAATATCAATGCCAGTGCTCTCAGAATAATGAAGGCATGTCTTTTTTGATGATAGTTTTTTACCTAATGGTTCTAGTTGCTTGATTCATGAAATGTCGTCGCTAAAATATATTTATCTTTACCACTTTAGGACGTGTGCCCGAAAACCTCCTTTGATGAGCTTTTATACGTAGTCGAGGTTATTCACCAGTTACCTTGTGATCCAGAGGTTGGCGGCTGTGGAAAGCTCAACTATATTCAACTCGTTCTCTCTGCTCAACCCTATTTTTTTACAACTGGTGAACTTCCTGTTACATTTTATCTTTATCTATCCATTTCTTTAACTGTGTGTGTGCTTGAATGGATCTGTGTGTAGTAAACTGATCACCACTCTACTTGGATCTCGTGAGATTCTGAATTTGATACATGGCTTTTCATTTGGTAGTTCTGGGTTGGCAGAATTCTTGTGAAAGTGTTGATGACATAACGGAAACATTAGCAACCTTGACTACTGAGATTAATATCAGTTTGCTTTATCGTGGTCTTGACCGAAAAAGCAAGCATTGCTTGGTTTCCATGGTAAGCATATCCTCAATTCTTTTCTATGTAATTTATGTTTTCGATATTTTTCTTTTATAATACTTTCCAAGTGAGGTAGGGGCTTTCTTGTTGTGCCTTAGAGGTCATCTTTAAAGCAGTTTATTGGTTTGAACTGAATCAGAGAAGGAAAAATTGTAAATCATTATGCATAACTATCTCTGTAGGCACTGATATCGGTTTTCATGAAAGCACAAGGACATCAAATAAAAGATCAATGGCCTGGTTGATCAAATTTCGAGTACAAGTCACTCGTCATTTGTTTCAGTTAGCTTCACGGTTTTTGGGGTGGCTTCCATATTTTATAAATCAAACAACCCAATGGTTTCTTCTGTTTGCCTTCTTTTCTCAGAGTTACAAGAAGATGGTTAGAAACTAGTATAGTTAAATGATTTTTGGGATAAAAGGAAAATAAAGCTTTCTTCCAAGAGTAACAATTTGAGTTAGTGTCACCTTACGAACATTTTTTTATTCAACTACTAATACCCGTATTGTAGGGCAAGCATTTTAACTCAATGTGTAGTTTATGATCACATAACATTCTTGTAGCATCTTTTCGATTTATTCAGGCCTTCTAATATCATATTTTGTCCTCTTTTAGTCAGACCTAAACACTAAGAACATTGACATTTAGAGCAACACAGTTCTCTACATGTCATCTTATTTTCGACACAGATTTGCCTGATTCTTTTTCCCGTTTCAACTCTCGTCATATTTAGGTTTGCTTTTATGGGCAGCATTATTGCTGTTTTGCCTACAAGCACGAACATAGAAAGTGGATCATGTATGACGACGAAACTGTAAAGGTAAAATTGTCTTCTATTTTCATGTATTCATTCATTTTCCAGTTTGTAGTTTTATCTACAATTAGTATGTGATATCTAGGAAATTGGAGGCTGGAATGATGTTCTTACCATCTGTGAAAAAGGACACCTGCAACCACAGGTCCTCCTTTTTGAAGCTGTAAGCTAGTACTTAAAACAGATTTGAATTGTTCGCTGAAGATGCCTTGTGATATCCGTCTCTGCAGGTTTTTTAGTTAATATTGCAACTAAACAATCTGATCTTACAATGTTTGTTATGAATGCCAGAATTGTAAATTTGGGACTTTTGTTACATAATGAAGAGAAATAGGAGCAATTGCGTGTAAGAAAGGAGTAAGGTTTGTGAAGATAGGAGGTACTCCATGTCACGGAGGCTCTGAGATCTAAATAGAAATGGAAACTCGCACCTACTGTCGATGGATAGATACTAAAATTGCATGCAGGATATTCTTGTACTTAGATATTCTTTCATTGTTTTCCAGGGGAAATCATGTATAAATCTGATGAACTCCTCCTCTCTACTATCTTCCAACTTTGTTGATGAAGAAGTTGTGTAGAAATCACTATTACACAAGATAAATTGGTGCAAAGGGGGGAAATCGCCTAGGTTATGGTCGGGCTTTGCGATTTTTTCATTCTAATTCATTTTTCAAATGGATCTAAATCATTTTACTAATAAATAATAAAAAAAAAAAGATTAGTGGAATATTTAACTTTTCCTTCTAACAAATTAAGTAATTAATTAGAAAATAGAAATTTAATTATTCAAATTTTCGTTTATAATTTTTTTTAGAAACCTTATAGAAACGTTTTTACGTGCAATATACTGTCCACTTATTGAAAATCACAAAAAATCTCCATATTTGGAACCTTTTGTTCGAATAATCTCCAAATCCCCCAGGATTAGTAGATAGAGGCTCCCGAAGGTTCTCAGTTGGACTCGTAGAACATCGATTGATTTCTTGTGGTGGTTCAGAAATTGATAGAGTGTATTTGTCTCATTTGTGTTATATATATTTTTAGTACAATAAATTTTTATTATTTTTATTATTATGATTCTTATTATGATTAATAAGAATAATAATAATAATTATTATTATTATTTGCTTTTAAAATAAATTTTAATAATGTAAAAAATAATAATTAATGAATTTAAAATTGCAACACAAAAAAAAACTTAAAATATNCAACACAAAAAAAAACTTAAAATATAACAAACACGATTATTTAAAGTTAACACGAAATATATTACAACAACACGATTATTTAAAGTAATTTAGGTATTTGTAAGATAAATAATTAATTAATTAATTTTTCAAATAAATAAATTATTAAGAATAAAAAAAAAAAGAGAAGAAAATGATTAAAAACTATTCATTTGGTGTAATAGTTGGAAATGATTTTTAGTTTGGTTCAAAATTTGATGTAAAATTGTGCAAAATTTATCTCAAATTTTGGTGCAGATTTGGAGATGCTCTAAATAAGTCGGGCTTTAAGTTTGATAGCAAGTCTAGAAAATTGAGGGAAAATACAAAGACCAAACATATTCCACAATTGAAACAATGGGAGGATGAGCTGAGGTGGCGGGATTTGAAGTGGGTTTGTGCCTCGTCACTTTGGTAGAATTATTACGGTGGGTGGTTTTGGTTGGGGTGGCTTTGGAAAGATGAAGTGGTGTGGGGGGATTTGGAGTGGGTTGGAAAAGATGAAGTGATGTAGGGTGGAAAATAAAGTTTTAAAAATTAGAGATTGTGAGTGACATATACAAAAATTTTGGGCGCAATTTGCAAAAAAACAAAATAAAAAGTTTACGTATTGCAATGGCAATTGTTTCTTTTTAATTTTGACATTTTTTTATATTTTTTAACGGTTAATCTAATGAATATTGACGGTGGGGAGTTTTAAGAACAAAATATTTTAAATATGAAAATTTTCTGCGATTTCCAATAGATATGAGGTATATCACATATTGGAACGTTTCTAAAATATTTTCTACCATTAATCCAAAATATAATCATTATCTTTTCGTTAACATGATAAGAGGACTACAAAATTTGTGATCACAAATCTGTAATATAGAAGGAATACCATTCATATGAGCCACAATTTTATGTTATTAAAATCTAGTCAAAAGTCAAAATGGTCTCATTCGACAACAATTTATGTCTACATAACCGTCACATAAAGTTGTCACAATTCTACGAAATGATAGTAGTTAGAGTCGCAATCATTTTCGCATCTCACATGAACTCATATTATACCATATGAATTTGTTGTCATTATAAGATTTAGAATTAATCAAAGTCATGGTTGCTTTTTGTTAAGCAACTCGTCTAAGATGATATACGACCACATGGTATAAGGAGTCACAATTCCACACAAATGTCACAATATGCCTTCAACTTTGCTTCTAACTACTATAATTTTTACCCATAATTTGTAGAGATTTCAACCGTTGATGTTGTCAATCGTGTTTTTTTTTTTTTAAATGAAAATAACTAATTTGCTATTTGTAGGTATAGATTTAAAAGAAATGAATTTCATATATCCACCTGTTAGTTCTCATGAATTTCTTAATCGATTCCAATACATAATATCTATATTTCAATTATAGAAGTTATGTATTTTGTCCTAATAAATATGTATCCATTTCATAAAATTGTACACAAACACTGTTACAATAAAATAATTATCCAAATTAATGCTTTATCATAAGCCTTATGAGTGAATCTAACATAATTATACTAATCTGCACAACATATCATAACATCAGTTCATTTGGAAAAAAAGCTTTATCATATTATGCCCCTCACTAAACTAATTTTTTGGCTCTGCCCCTGTTTATTGTAATACTTTACTTTTTAGTTTTCATTGTACTTAGATATTCTTCCTATGTTGTATTCCTCTTCCTTCCATTATAATATGTAAATGAATTCTTCTTGTGATGTTTCCATTGTAACACCCCAAATTCTCAGAATTCGAAACTTTAAAAACAAATATTTATTTGAGCTCTTTAATGTTAATCAAAATAAATTGCAATTAAGGAAAATTTAAAATTTAAAATACATAATAAAATTGTAATGCGAGGTAATTATTCATATAAACTTAGACAATTATGGAAAATTTGATTTTTGGAAAACATTCGGAA
>CAIGRN010140130.1:0-16072 GCA_903798345.1 Fraxinus anomala
TTTTTTTTTTTTGTTTTTTTGAGAGCCCCATATTCTTTTTTTTTTTTTAATAAGGTTTTACAAGACAAAAAGGCAAATACATCCTAGCATAGAAACTCAATTTTTTGAATGAGATAATTTTTTAATGTTGAAAATAAAATTAATGTACAACAATATTAAAATATAAAAATTCATAAATAACAAGTGTAACCTATAAATTACATCATTTTTAATATTTTTGTAATATTAATTTATTCTTATCAGTATTAAAAAGTTCAACGTTTATTACATTGTATCTGAACGAATTTTCTAACCTGATCCTTGCATACAATCACTTGCGTAAGAGGTAAAATGACATAATAAAAGTACAGAAGTTCAATATCATAGGAAAATTTAAGGTCTCAACTTTCGTTTGAAATTCTCTTGTCATTTTCTTGCGTTTTATATTTCTTGGAGTCAAAATCCACTGCGTCATGATCACAAAGCATAGCATGTAAAAGCTCAGTTGATTCCCAATAAGCCGATTAATTAGATAAAACAAAAGTCATTTGATTGGCAAATTTGGGAAAGGGTCAGACTCGTACAGAAAATTACAAAATGCATATTCACACAGACACTCACAGTTGTATATTGTCTTTCCTAATTATCCAATGGATTATTCCACGAAGTACATTTTATTTGACATTATTTTGATATTGTGCCACGAACAATGGTATGATTGAACAGTTTTTAAAAAATACACACTTTCTTATCCAACACTTTTTAGATTCCTACATAATATCAACAAAAGTGTACACTATAGAATGTATACTTAGCATAATTTTTAGGAATAATTGCAGCAAAAGTTCCAAACTTTTGAAACACTAACAGACATTCCCCAAACTTGATTTGTTGCATCCGTCACTCTTAACATTTTCAAACGTTGTAGGTGAGGCCCTTTTGAATGGTTTCTGTCAAAATTGCCGTCCATTGACCCCAAAAATTAAAGTTTGACCATTTTTTACCATTTTACCATATTATAAAGTTACCATTTTACTTCATTTAATTGGTCAAAAAGGGTATGATTTTAATTTCTTGGGTCAATTGACGACATTTTAGATAAAAAAAAAAAAAAAAAAACCATTCAAAATAGCCTCACCTACAACTTTTGAATGGGNTGCAACAAATCAAATATTTGAAAAAAAATCTGTTATTATTTCAAAGGTTTGAAGCTTTGCCACAATTATCCCTAATTCTTATTCCGCAGGCCACCACCCATAGGGAACCACGTGGCCCCCTGTTTAAACAGGACCACTTAGCACCATCCTTATCCAATTAATTGTTTGGTTCCATTAAAACGTAATTTTGGAAAAATTAAATTGTCATTTATGAGATGGAAAATTTTCAAAAAAATACAGGCCACGTGATAATGATAAGACAATAGGCTTATAGCATGATACGTTTTAACGCAGGTGGGACCATTAAGGGGAATAAATAGGTCAGGGGACCCACCAATTTTTGCTATTGCTTCAATTATTTAGCCCCTATTTGGTGATAGGTTTTAATCAAATTTTTAGTAAATTTTAATAAAAATTAATGAAATATATAGTTGAAAAGTTGTGAAATTCATAAAATATTTGGTTAAAATAAATTATTAATTTCAATTTATATTAAAATCTAGATTTTAATTAATATCAAATATGAGCTTAAGAATTAATAATAATATTAGGAAGAGACGTTTCACGTTTGTCTTAGACGTTGGAAAATAGATGGCACATATTTGGGATAACCGACGGTACAAGCTTTTACCCACTCCCGTCGGTTATGTTAAAATAAATTTTCATTAATTGGTTGATTTACGGTATTTGATCACCCGAAGTAACCGGATCAATTTTTACCGTCAATATACACAAAAGAATAGCGGAAATTACAAAAAAATCAAGTGTTTAAAGATTGATTTTCAAAAATCAGGTTTAAAGTTTAATTATTCAAAAATCAGGTAATAATTTTTTATTTTAATTAATATTATAATCTTAAACAAAATTTATCAATTCATATTTCCTTCATTCTCCCTCCTCCCTCTCGTCTCCTCCATTCTCCCTCATCTCTCTCCTTCCCCTTCCCCTTCCCCTTCCCCTCTCTCCCTCGTCTCTCCTTCCCCTCCCCTACTCTCCCTCGACATGTGAACGGCAGCGTCGTCATAGCGTTCGCGAAACTGTTGTGAACGACAGCGTTGGCCTGTGAGCGTTCGCGACGTTGTTGTGTGAACGGCAGCGTACAACGCTACCGTTACAACGCCGTTCACAGCTGCGTCGCACGCTGTCGTTATGCTGTCGTTGTGGAATGTGGGGATTGTGTTGCGTCGGGGTGTGGTGGTGGTCGTCGATCTGCTGTTCACAGCGACGACCACCTTCGTTCGCATTGCTGCATTCCTTCAGCGCCGACTAGTGCCGGCGTGGGAAGAGGGTTTGGGGGGTTTTTTTTTTTTTTATGCGGTTGGGCTGTATGCGGTGTTGTGGTGGTTGGGTGGTGTTGTGGTGTTGTTGAGGGTTTTAGGTGATTTTTTCAGTTGTGCAGGTAGATGAGCTGGTGGCTATGGCGGATATGACGACGATTTTGGTGAGTTTGTAGAGTGGTATATTGTTGGGTGTGTTTGGTGGGGGTTTCTGACGATGGTCGTTGTTTGTGGCTGTGATGGTTTGCTGCAAAGATGGCGACGGCTGCGGCGATGACTGGTGATGGCGATGGCAAAGTGGTTCTGATATTTTTATTGGCAGTGTATTGAATGTAGTGGTGGCGACTTTGTTGGTGGCGGTATAGAGTTTGTGACCAACTATTTGGTTGATCTGTGACCAAGTACTGGTGGTGGATTGGGATGGGGGTGGGGTGGGGTGTTTTGGTATATGTGACCAACTATTTGGTTTTGTGACTAAAAATATAATCTGTAACCTTAAAATTCGATAATTTGTAACTAAAAATATAATCCGTGACTAATCATTTTGTTATCTATGACCTAAATTATATAATCTGTGACCATGAAAAAATTTGTGACCAACTAATTTGGAAATCTGGGACTGTGTGACCTATAAATTTTGATACGTGACCAACTAATTTTGAAATTTGTGACAAACGAATTAATTGTGACCTACAAAATTTTTGAACTGTGATCGTAAAATAATTTGTGTCGTATAAAAATTATTATTTGTGACTGAAAAATAATGTGACTATCTAAATTGTGAATCTGTGACCATATTGTATAAATTGTAGGAATCGGAGTAGTCGTCGGAACGGTCAGCAGAATAGTCGTCGAAATAATTGTCGGAATCGGAATAGTCACCGGAACGATCGCCGAAAAAAAGTGGTGCCCGGAACGATCGCTAGAATAGTCCCAGTAAGAATGGTAGAGGTGGGTGAGTTAATTATAATATATTAGAAATTAAATATTTAATAATTAATTAATAAAAATATTCTTAATTAATTAATTAATACTTGATTTTGCAAATTTGAAACTTGACACCTGATTTTTGCAATTGTCAAAGTTAATAACTAATTTGTAAACTCTTCCCTAAAAGAATATGTCATTCCTTATAAACGTGAAAACGCCAATATTTGTCATCATAATTTTTAGATTCCTATGAAATGTACACTATAGAATGTATAGCATAATTCTTAGGGATAATTGCAGCAAAAGTTCCAAATCTTTGAAACACTAGCAAATTTTCTCCAAACATTTGATTTGTTATAGTCATCAGCCCTAACATTTTCAAACGTTGTAGGTGAAGTCCTTTTGGATGGTTTTCGTCAAAAATACCGTCAGTTGACCCAAAAAATTAAAGTCTGACCATTTTTTACTAATAAAAGGGTATATAAAATATAAATCAAAAAATTTTAAAAATCAAAAATGGAAATTTGTAAAGGAAAAACTTAAAACTTTCTTCCCCTTCTTCCCCAACCCAACCCTACGCTACCCTACCCCTCGCCCCCACCCCAGCCTGCACAACATACCAGAAAACCCATCTTTATCTCTGCCAACGGCTGAATGCTGGAGATGGTGAGTAGAACATGATAGAATTCATATGTATTTGCAGGTGGGTTTGCTGAACTGAAATATGCTCACTTCTTGATCAAGTAAGAATGCCAAACAATGTAAAAGCCCAACTCTCCTTCCCATCTCTGCAAAGGTCTTGAAGAATTCAGTTTCTGGGAACTCACCAGAATTAACCATTTTCCTTTGATTTAAATTCCCAGCAAATGAAAATTTCATATTGGGATGTATTAAATGAAGGTACTTTGCTTTCAAGAATTTCCCAAACAAAGAATTTGGATTCTGTCCAAGAAACTGAACTACGCTCACTGGACTCAATTTCTTGAACTGTTCAAAGAAGAAAATTTGACGCTGATCTGTGTCATTAGGCAACGACTGATGATCATTTTGTATGGAAAAAACTTGTTCATTGAAGCCACTGAAAATTTCTGTGCAAACAAAGGATTCAAAGGCGAAACCTTTAGGATCCCCCTTACTCACCATCTCCAGCATTCGGCCGATGGCAGAGATAAAGATGGGTTTCTTGCTTTGTTGTGGAGGCTGGGGTGGGTAGGGTAGGGTTGGGTTGGGAAAGAAAGTTTATGTTTTTCCTTTTCCATTTTCTTTTATTTTTATTTTTTGAAATATATTTTATATGATAATATTATAAAGTTACTACTTTATCTTCATTTAATTGGTCAAAAAAGGGTTAGAATTTAATTTTTTGAGTCGACTGACGGTATTTTCGACGGAAATCATCCAAAATGGCCTCACCTATAACGTTTGGAAAGATTAGGAATGACGTCTGTAACAAATCAAAGATTTGAAAAAAATTTGTTAATATTTCAAGGGTTTGAAGATTTTGTTACAATTATTCCTAATTCTTATTCCACGGGCCAACACCCATCGGGAACCAAGTGGCCCCCTGTTTAAACAGGACCACTTAGCACCATCCTTATCAAATTAATTGTTTGGGCTCCATTAAAACGTAATTTTGGAAAAATATATATTTTAAAATGATGGTGTTGTGGTTTAGAAAAAATGAAAAAAAAAAATTGGATTTACGTATAATATTATTTTATTTAAAAATATGTGATTGAAAAAAATAAATATTAAAATTAAAATGAAACTCATTCCTGGGGTAAACATTAATCTCTTACAGCTTTGCCCAACTAACAAGCCATTGGATAATTTCCAGTTGTCCCAACTCGCTGCAAATGTTTTTGGTTGACTTTTTATGAATCAAATCAACTCGAGTTAAATAGTCATCCCTGAACATATTATATGAAATTCACAATTTTTCATACATACATTTTATCGATTCTTATCAAAATTTATTTTTAACTTTCAAATGAGTAGATCAACGTCGTCGATGCTTAATAACAAAGAGGATTGAATTAAAATTAACTTCCACCAAGCCCAAGTAAATAAAGAAGTAATATTGAACTCTAATTGGCCTGCTTAGTGAATATTAAAATGCCTTTCGGGGAGTAGATAGGGACATGGTCCCAATTATAAAAGGTGACCTGACCTGACCGTGGAACGTGCACGTCGATATAAACGACGAAAAAAATTCATTTATATATAAACACCCAATTTGTCTATATTATGATTTAGGTGGGACCCGCCTGGAAAAAAAAGAGGTCCGTATGGTTTTGGTTTCTCTGTGCACGTTTAATATCCACCAATGATCAACCCAACTTGGTCCCGCTGTCTCCATGTGATGGATTTGGCCGTACTTATTCCAACTTTTATCATTTTATCTTGATTTGATTATCAGCAAGTTGCAGAAAGTGACTATTATTTTTATTTTCTTTCTTTAAAGTTGTTTATTGCTTTTGTCTTTTTTAATACTCTTGAGGATTGTTTGGCAAAGTTTTGACAGATTTAATAAAGGTTTATTAGCACAAATCGTCCATACGTTTGATCTTTAGTATGCAAAACATTCATACGTTTAAAACTTTTACATTTTCACCCCTATTTTTACGTTTTATTGTGAAAAATATTATTTTCATCTAATTTCTCAATTAAAAATTATGAAATGACAAATATACGCTCTTATTTAAATAAAATAAAAAAAGAAAGAAAAGGAAAATAAAGAACAAATTGCAATTATACTTCCAATTTTTTCAAAAGGTAGAAATAAATCCCAAATATAGTAAGCTTATGTTTGAGCTACATTATAATTTTCATTTTCATTCTTCTACTCATTTTCAACCATAATATTTTCTATCATATCAATAATTTTTCCTTCTTTTTAACCACATATTTACCATCATATTACCAAAAAAAAATGCAATTTTTTCATTTTAATGTAAATCAAACATGGACTAAATTAAAAAGTCAAAAAAGAAAAAAACAAGAATTTTCTTCTTCTCCCCTCTCCCACCCAATTCTTGCCCCTCCTCGTCATAAAATGAGACCAAAAAATAGAATATCCATTGGCGCTAAAACCTGGAAAGTCACTGACCGTCGCCAAACCCCAACCACCCCCTCCACTTGTATAATTATAATTTTTTTTTTTTTGTCAATCACACGTTTTCAATAAAATAATATTACATGTAAATTTAAAAAAATATCCTTCTTTTTTAATTATATAATTTTTTAAAAATTATTATTCTCCTCATTAGATCGCGAAATAAGAAGGCCAAACGGACGGTTAATACTCCCAAGCACTCTCTTTGTCTCTATCTTTCAATTGCATAATTAGAGTACTGATTTGACATCTAAAGATCTCCACGTAACTTAGCTGGATGCTGGGCTGTACTTGTAAATTATATTAGCTTAAATACACCGTTGAAATTAATTTGTCATTTATGAGATGGAAAAATTACAAAAAAACACAGGCCACATGATAATGATAAGACAATAGGCTTATAGCATGATACGTTTTGACGCAGGTGGGACCATTAAGGAGAAAATATAGGTCAGGGGACCCACCAATTTTTGCTATTGCTTCAATTATTTAAACCCTATTTGGTGACGGGTTATAATCAAATTTTTAGTAAATTTTAATAAAAATTAATGAAATATATAGTTAAAAAGTTATGAAATTCATAAAATATGTGATTAAAATAAATTATTAATTTAAATTTATATTAAAATCTAGATTTTAATCGATATCAAATATGAGCTTAAGAATTAATAATAATATTAGGAAGAGACGTTTCACATTTGTCTTAGACGTTAGAAAAATTATGGCACGGATTTGGAATAACCGACGGTACAAGCTATTACCCACTCCCGTCGGTTATGTTAAAATAAATTTTCATTAATTGGTTGATTTACGGTATTTGATCACCCGAATTAACCGAATCAATTTTTACCGTCAATATACATAAAAGAATATGGCATTCCTTATAAACGTGAAAACTTCAATATTTGTCATCGTAATTTTTATTTGACACATCATATTTTAATGAGAGTTAACCATCTCAATCTTTGCTCATTGTATCAATTATTTTTCTTAATTTTTTCGTGGAATTTTTATACTCAATCTTCCGTTAATTGAGATACTTCTTATATATTATGACATTAAAAAGTTCAAATTTAAAAAGTAAAATTTAATTGCATAAAGTTAGGCGTGTGAGAGACTTTAATAACTTTTAGACAGGTTTCATTAGTAAGTATTGATTGTGCAATTATAATAGAAGAATAATAGCTGAAGATTAATGTGCCTTTTTTTGAAAAAAAGAAAAGTAAGGCAACAAATTACAATATCAAATAAGCTATGAATTTTTGCAAATTACTTATAAAATTATTTAGATTTAAATGTTGATTAACCAGTAGGTTTTGCTTTAAAAGAAAGAAGAAGAAGAAGTGTATGAAAAGTATAATTCTGGCGTAAGATAATTTTAATGTCTAGTGTTCAAATATCTGATGCATATTTATGCCATACACTAATAAACGAGAAATTAGGGAATCAAATTTACTATTGATTTTTAAGATATTATCATGAGTTGGACCGGAACCGATCGATTCTCGATGCATGGTCTCAAAACTGATCAATTCAATAAAGGAATTGGAGCCGAATCGGCCGATTCCAATCAATTTCGGGGGAAAATGCACACCCCTACCCCTATATATATATATATATATATATATATACACAGAGAGGAGAGATCAATAATTATTTTAATGAAACACAAATATTTGTTAAAAGTATTCAACAATCAACCTACTAAAAAAATAAAATAAATTATAATATTAACAAGTGGGTGAATATAAAAAGCAGCTAGTTGCAATTAACTATGCGCGCGGGTCTATTGATATTCGAAATAAAAATTGTAAAAATTTCCTGCGGTCCTCGATTTTCCAGTAAATTTCTAGTAATTTGTCTTAACCATCCATCAGACAAATTAACAACAATCATCAGGGGTGTTAACCTCGTATGTACAAATAACATTATTGAATTAACAAATAGTCTGCAAAGCTTAAAATTTAGATTTTCGTTTAAATGAAAGTTAAAATCAATAATTAATTTTAATTACATATTTCATGAAATTCACAACTTTTTAATAATATATTTCATCAATATTTATTAAAATTTACTAAAAATTTGATTTTAATTCCTACTAAACAGATACATTATAAGAAAAGGAGAATGGAATATTAATATATTATTATGTATACGCAATGGCTTATGTAAGAGAAATAATTATGAACTCAACTTTCCCACACCGAAAACAACTTGCACTGAGGAAATAAACTTTATTTTTGATTAAAATAAATTACTTATTTATTTTTAACTCCTCAGCTAAAATATTATTTATTTATTTTGAAATTCAATTTCTATGATTTGATTTGTAGCAAATTTTTCAAAAGAAAATATAGTATATCCATAACAATGACAAACAAGTAGGGGACAACATGAAACAGGCCTATCTACTTCTGGTATTAGTCAATTTGGTGGGCACGTCAAGTATAGTAGTTACAATTGCTTATTTGCTCCTTCATATATGTTCCATTTAAGAATGTGTTTGAGCCACATTATTTTGGAATGATGTATTTCGACTCGCTTGACACTTTAACAATTCAGTTGGAATGACTCTTGAACACTGACTAGTTTGGGACACATCCCATGATTTACCTGATCTGTATAATGAGGGACCAGATCGCAGACCTCAGGATTAGTCGTCGAAGGTGGATACCTGGGTATCAAAAAAAAAAGGAAAAGTTATTGATGTGATAGAAAATATTATTTTATTGAAGAATGTGTCGTTAAAAATGAGTAGAAGAATGAAAATGAAAATTTTAATATTGCTCAAACATGGGCTAAATAATTCTTTTAAACTCTTATCCGTTAGATCTGTAATGGGCAATACGAGTGGTTTTTTGAGACTAAACAAGACCACTCTGTAATTGAATCTAGTACGAATAATTTCTAAATTCCTGTTACTTGCCAATCAATTTGTCCATTAGAATTTCGACAGTGCTTGTCGTGGAAATTTGGTTGTAGGTTAAGGTGACCAGATAGGAATGAGTGGAAGTGACATTGTAACAGAAATTTAGATGGTTTTGTGTGAAGTGGGAGAATCGATGAAAGTGTAGGATCAATTTACTAATTAAACAATAAGTTAAGGACCAATACTACAATTTTCCAAAAAAATAATCAAATATCAACACTTTATGGGTTAAATTCTTCAATGACCATCAATCTTTATATTTGGTGTCATCATGATCACCCAATTTGATTTTATTTCACTATAGTAACCCAATTTTATATTTAGTGTCATCATAACCACCAAATTTGATTTTATTTTATTATGACTATTCAATTTCATATAACGTTTCACCATGACCATCTAATTTCATATAACATTTCATCATGGTCGTTCAATTTCTTTTCACCATTTTTCACTAATTTTAAAATGGGTAAAACGATAACTTTATATTATACATATAAAATAATTTTTTTTAAAAAAGTATTTTTTTAATTTAAAAGCGGTTATTTTAAAATAAGTTTTTATTTTATTTTAAAAACATTTTTTCAAATAAGTTTTTATTTTATTAAGGATTTTTTAAAATAATTTTTTATTTTATTTTATTTTATTTTTCTAAGTAATTTTTTTTTAAAAATAACTTTTTATTTTATTTTAAAAACTTTTTTTAAATAAGTTTTTATTTTGTTTTGTTTTCCTAAGTAACATTTTTTTTAAATAAGTTTTTATTTTATTTTATTTTTTTAAGTAACGTTTTTTAAAATAAGTTTTTTTAAAAATTTATTTTATATATATAATATAAAGTTATCGTTTTACCCCCTTTAAAATTAGTAAAAATAGTGTAAATAAGTTGGATAGTCCTAATGAAACGTTATATGAAATTGGACGACTATGGTGGAATAAAATCAAATTGGGTGGTCATGATGATACTAAATATAAAATTGGGTAGTCATAGTGTAATAAAATAAAATTGAATAACCATGATGACATTGAGTATAAAGTTAGGTGGCTTAGATTTAACCCACGGTTTACCCTCTCTTGGAGCAAGCAGTGAGAATCAGTGTCCAATCTACCAAATTAATTATTTACTTCGAAGTTTTCTATATAATAATGGCTTTCCCAATGCTGATCAACATTTTCTCTCTCTAAAATCCCACCAACCTTCTTCTGCTGTTTTTGTTAATGGGCATGCTTTCACCGACGTCCCCGGCCGGAAAATGGCTGGGTTTTGTCACCGCTGTGTGGGTTCAAGCTATCTCCGGCAACAATTACACTTTTTCTAATTACTCCGACGCTCTCAAGTCCCTTATGGCCCTCACTCAACTCCAGCTCAATAACCTCTCCGTCGCTAAAGACGTCGGAAAAGCCTTTGGACTACTCGCGGGAATCGCCTCCGACCGTCTCCCCACCTCCGTCATTCTCCTCATCGGCTCAGCTGAAGGCTTTATTGGTTATGGCGTTCAATATCTCGTCGTTAGCCGCCGCATCCAACCCCTTCCCTACTGGGCTGTAAGTTTATTGAATTATAAGTTCTATTTTCTGTTGTGAAGTGTGAACTATACTAATAATTGTATCTGAATTTGGGGCAGATGTGTGTATTCATGTGTATGGGAGGAAACAGCTCGACATGGATGAATACAGCAATTCTGGTCACATGTATTAGGAATTTTAGGAAAAACAGAGGCCCAGTTACCGGGATTTTAAAAGGCTATGTCGGTTTAAGCACGGCAATTTTCACCGACGTCTGCTCGGCTTTGTTCGCTGATGATCCGGCTAAGTTTCTAATCATGCTTACAGTAGTACCTTTTTTCGTTTGCCTCACTGCCATTGTTTTCCTCCGTGAAATACCACCTTCGTCCACCACCGCGGAAGAAAATGACGATACTAAATATTTCGGTGTAATTAACATTCTTGCTGTTGTTATCGCACTCTATCTGTTGGCTTTTGACGTTACAGGGGCTCATGGCCGCCTATTTTCCCAAATTTTTGCTGCAGTGCTTTTGGTTCTTTTAGCTTCCCCTATATCAATTCCAATTTACCTCGCTTTAAAGGATTTCATTAGACCCTGTTCTGATTCTGGAACCATGGATGTTGAACGCAATGTAACTGAGCCATTACTAGCTAAAGAAGTAAAAGAACCCGTGGTGGAGGTGGAGAAAAATGTGGAAGTGACGGAATTAATCGAAAAGAGGAGGCCGGTTCTTGGCGAAGAACACACCATAATCGAGGCCTTAAAAACATTGGACTTCTGGATTTTGTTCGTGTCATTTCTCTGTGGAGTTGGAACAGGCCTAACAGTGATGAATAACATGGGACAAATGGGGTTGGCACTTGGGTACACCGATGTTTCCATGTTCGTGTCGCTTACTAGCATTTGGGGATTCTTCGGGCGCATTCTTTCAGGATGGGTTTCTGAGTACTTCATTAAGTAAGTTCATTAATTCTTGATTCAAAAAATATTCTTCTGGTTTTCTTTATGATTGTGCACATGCATTATGTGGATAGAATATACTTTTATGTGACTCATTATGCACATTGATTTCCTTTTTGGTCTTGGCATGTTGTGATCTTCTTTTCAACTTTGCCAATGCTTGAAGCAAAAACTACAAAGTTACTTGTCTTGTTGTATATTCATTGCAATTTCTTATGATATGTGTGTATACAGATCTTAAGTTTTTTGAAAACATTAGAAAATTAGTTGTTTGGTTACTCTTCTTCTAATTAGCTGATGCTTTATTATACCGGTTTCTTGAAACCGATACTTGGGACAAATTTGACTTTTCAATTGCTTGAATAAGTAAACTGTGGACTCAAGAGATTTTGGGCGAAGAAAAGTGTTTAAATGAAGATAAGGATATCTTTATTTTGATTGGGATTCTCCTCCTTAGATCCTTTTCTGCTTAAATTTTTTAAAATGCTTTTATTTAATTAGAAGTCAAAGTGTGTAGGTGAAATAGCAAATTATTGTAAAACCATATAAAAAAAGCTTTCTTGCTTTAAGAAGTTTTTTAGGTTCACATGGTAGGCTGAAGCCTTTTACATGGCTCTTTTTCTTGTGATTCAATCCTTGTTTAACCCATTCTAGGAGACTTTTCTTCCTACCCCCTTTTTTGCCTGGATAACACGAATATTCGGGATGGATATTGGAACGGACCACATGTCCAACTCTTTCTTACTCACAATTGCACATTCTTGCTGTTTTCAATAGGTTAATTGGAATATCAGCATTGTGGATGCTACGAATCCCAAAAAAAGCACTTTAACTTGTATGAATTCATAATTAGCAAAATTAATTATTGGCTGACCATGGTCTTTTACGTGATTCATTAATATGGTTTAAATATGAACTGGGAGCTGCAGAATTTAATGGAATATTCTTGCTGAGGAATTGAGCTGACCAGTTCTTTTGATCATATTCTTGATATATCCTGTTTTCTTATCTTTGTATTTGATGGAAAATTATCTTAGAAGTCCTTTTCCCCCCTTTCTTGAATGATTGTGCAAGTGGTAACCTGTCCTGTTGGCTGGTCTGGTTAGGATCTAGCGATCTTCTTGGCATCATGTTTGATTGAAATAAATATGTTTCGTTTGGCTCATGCAACATATCATACCCAAATATGTTTAACATCGCTTGCAACCATGTCGAAGTTGAATGAGTTCTTTGGTCGGTGTTGACCAGGACTATCAATAATATCAAGGTACTTATTTGGCAATTCCAATTGCTTACCTTGCTTTTTTTTCTTATCCACAGGAGGGCCGGAACACCAAGGCCAATATGGAATGCAGCTTCACAGATTCTAATGGCAGTGGGATATGTCATAATGGCCATTGCCATGCCGGGATCACTATATGTTGGTTCCATAGTGGTTGGGATATGTTATGGAGTTCGCATTGCTGTCTCAGTTCCTACTGCCTCCGAACTCTTTGGCCTCAAATATTATGGTCTCATTTACAATATTCTAATCCTTAATCTTCCACTTGGATCGTTCCTCTTCTCTGGATTGCTGGCTGGCTTCTTATATGATTCCCAAGCTACAAGCACAGCTGGAGGCGGGAACACATGTTTAGGTGCCCACTGTTACCGGCAAGTGTTTGTGGTTATGGCAATTGCGTGCATTATTGGGTTTGGTCTTGACCTTTTGCTGGCTTTCAGAACGAAAAGCGTTTATTCCAAGATCTATGCAAGCCGAAGATCAAAGAAGACATCTTCAGTGTCCAACTGCCAATGATGGCACGCTCCTACTATCAGATTCGAGGACTACATAAATACATGGGATTGATGGGAGATCTTATCCCGGTGATATCTCGATACAGATTGTTGTATCGCTTTATTTCCACTTAATCGTGATAATACAATTGTATGGATTGATTTGGACTTGTTCTTTCTTTCGAGTTGTAATTGTGATCTTTTGTATCCTGTGTTCTTAGATCGTTGTTTCGGTTACTTAGAATGCATTTTTAGATTAATCTTGCCTTTGACATCAATGGAGAAATTACATATTTGAAGCTGGGTTGTGGATTTCTTGTGTCGAATAACTTGGTGTGTGTCGACACGTTCTTTCTTAACACTCTAAAAGTTGATAAGATAGATTGAATATGAGAAAGAAGGTTGAATACGATATATCTAAGCATATATGACACATCGTTTTTTCTAAATTCTACACTTGGGATTGAAGGTTTTGTGTTTTTGTTTAATTATTTGGTAAGTGGGAAATTAGAATTATCTTGTTTTTCTTTAGATTAATTGTTTAAAAGAGTCGTGATACATTTTAACACATTGAACAATAAATTAAGGAGATCACAACCAGCTGATTCCATCAAGTTACTTTAAACCGCACATTCTCGTCTACATTGGATGTCATACAGAATATGGTTTATCAACTAATGATCTTTATACTTTCTTCACACTTCTAAATTTAGCAAACTCAATTTCCTCGAGTAAGGTTGCCTTTTTGGTAGATTTTGTACTCAACCTCATTGTGAGTCCTTCATTGAGCGCGCTTTGAAACAAACTTCAAGTATGACAATTCAATCTCTGTTGCTTCTTACTAAATAACTTCAAACTCTATGAAAATGAACAATTAGATCTATTTTTTTCACTCTTTTATTGGATGAACACAATTTTTCGCAACAATTGCTTCCACCAAGTTTAATTGCATTTTATAATTTTATAACTCATTTACTCGCTATTCATGTCATTTTCATTCATTACTATTTAAAGTAACCAACAGGGCAACGATTGGGCCTAGCCACACTAAAGCTCCATACGGTTTGGATCCAAATTGAATAATTGAGCGCACGAGTTAAAAGTTAAAATTGTTAGAGAGGAATTACTCGTATTCTTTTCCACTCACAATTACAGTGGAAAAGAATGTAACAATTTTACGATCTCATTCAAGATTTAGCTTCGTCTAGTGGTTCATGAAATGAAGATTCCACTCTCAACTCTTCTAAACTTTTTGGGCCATTCACCAATTTTGGATTCACAAATGGTCCATCCACTGTGTGCACTAGGCGTGCAAAATTATTCATAAATGCTTCTCCCCCACGCCTAACTAGCACTACCACCACTCTCTGCTACAAAATCTGCAACCCAACCTTTAGAAATGAAGGCATATACATTCATGATTTCTATCCCTTCTGATTTATGCACCCTCCCAACATATCAAAAATCATTTTGCGGGATGCCACTCTTATTACCGCACCTTACTACTATGTTTGATATACAATATTAGACCACAAGAAGTTCACGGTGCCGTTATACTTGTTAAAAATGTCTCCAATCATATTATTATCGATCCACGTATCATCACAAAAATACAAGAAATGTTGGTTTAACTTCCAAAAATACTTCACCTCGGAACCGAATGAATTGCCTTTATCCAATTCACATGCCATCGAAGGTACATTCTTGACTATGTTCAGGCAGTCACGGGAATGAGTTGATCTTTAAGTTTTGGGAATAGCTTTTCCAGTTAAAATAGTTACGATTTTAACTAGAAAGGTGACAAAATAATGTTGATGTATATCTTTAAAAATTTTATAAGAAATTATCAATTTAAATGTAACATTATCACCTTATTATTCCTAGATTCTGACATTTTTCGCATTACTTCACACAAAGATCATGTTTGGCTATGCTTCAAGGTTACTTGTTAGCTATTTTTGCCAGCAATGTTTTAGGTTCTTAACATTTCATTATAAAATCTTACTTTTTTCTTTCCTTACTGTTAAGCTCAGCTAAACATCCCTAAAATCCAAGACCATTACTTTAAGCATGTAATTTTGGGGATTGTGTTAATGTTAGCTCATGTTGGCTGTATGTGTCACATGTGAAAATTACTTAAGGTGGTGCAGATTTTGTCAACTGCAGTTAAATTAATTATCAGCCAGTAAATTTCTGATTTTGCAGAAAAAAATGCTGCAATATCTTGTATATAAACTATGGAAGTGGCCCATATCTGAATGTGAATTGACACGGTTTTTCTCAGCAACACACTACTGTTTCTCTTGTGATGCCACCCTCTCTGAGCCCTGCCTAGGTATTGTGGTGTGTGGCTGAATTTAAGCCGAATCGGGTGTTTCTGCAACTCAAAATTTTAAGCAGATAATCAAAGAGCATGCAGTACCTTACATTCTTTTGTTCTCT
>CAIGRN010140131.1:0-13218 GCA_903798345.1 Fraxinus anomala
AAAAAATTGTGCCATGAAAATATCAAATTAAAAGCATTTAGTTATGTGACCAAACGGTTAATTTAATGTTCACAAAACTTTTTTGTTTACCACCAAATATTCATCAATTTTTTCATAACTACTCTTTTTAAAAGAGATCTATAACAGTCATACCGGACCATTATATTCTTGTTTCATTGAATGTGTCCAAATAGATTTGGACTAGAGCTTACGAAAAAGTAAATTTGTGTACATGTTTATAATATATATAATTGATTGAATTACTTTTTATTAATTTTTTTTTTTTTTTGAATTCATAAGTATTATCCACTTATCAGTAATTTATTTATATATATTAATTATTTAAATCAGTTATAAGCAATTCTCAAACATATTTGTTTCAGAATAAATCAATTTTCTTTGAAATAAGTAAGTTAGGAAATAAAGTTTAAAAGTTGAGTTTTCACTTAATTTAAAAAGTAAGTTGAGAAAACCCTAAATCGCCACCAATATCCTGTGGCCATTTCAAAGTCAACGAAAGTCGTTTTTAGATATCTATACCAGCACAGTCCACTAAATTATTACAACTTTGACTATTTTACTTCATGGAAGCTTCACTAATTTGACTTGACTTGCTACTTTCGTTTAAGGGAAATGCTACATAAACATAAACAGGGTACATAATGGTCAAGTGACGATCCGACACCCCTCCAATAGGGGGCCATCACTTGCCATTATGTACAAGGCTATGTACATGATTATGTACAAATTGCATTTCCCTTCGTTTAATTCCTTTCACAATAAATTTTTTGTATGCCGAAAGTAACTGAACGTGATAATTGATCTTTTTTTTTTCTCTATTTTCTATTTAACTCTTGTTTGATGAGAATTAAAATTAAATTTTTAACAAGTTTTAATAAAAATTGATGTAATATGTAGTTAAAATATTATAATTTCATAAAATATGTAGTTAAAATTAATTTTTAATTTTTAATTTTAATTTTAATTAAAATTTAAGTTTTAATCCCGTCAAATAGGGCTTAATCTTGTAAACTTCATTTAATACACTATTACAATATCATATAATAATAAAATAATATAAGTATTAAAGACTTGCGCATTTTCCAAACAACCATGCTCCTTATGTGGCATAATCTAGATATGAAAGAGAAAGGCCACATGGCACATCTCCAAGTGATAAAAGGGGAAGGTGGAAAAACTTCAATTTTGCTTGAGGCTGTCGCGTCAAGAGTTCGAATCCTGAAATATGAATTTGATCCTTGGATAAGTACAAGTATACAAACAGTCTTCCACCCTATACCCTTGGAGACATAACCTGTGATTTACCTCATTCACCAAGGCCCAGGACAGGATAGGACAGGTGGGGGCCGTCTGGGATGCGGTTCATCCCTTTTTTTTAGATATGAAAGAGAAAGATTGTTGAGAAAATCAAAGGGATAATGATGAAGTGACAAAATGTAGGAAAAGATGTACACAAAAATGTACATCTAGTATAATAGTTTTCCAAAATACCCTTTATTTGGCACAAGAAATCGAGGGTTAAGATAATAAGATTAAGGAAAAATTGCAACAGTGATCCCAAATTTTTGAATTTTTAGCGGACTTTATAGTAATTTTCAATTTGTGCCAACGGAAGTCCCAAACCTTTAAGAAACTAACAACCGAAGTCTAAATGGATGGAAACACATCAAGAAAAGTGGACTTTGATCTATGTTGACCAAATTGAAAGGGGGTAAAATGGTAACTTTAAAATTACCACATTAAATAAATATAGCCAAAAAAAAAATTAGAAAGTAAAAAATTGAAGAAAATAAGAAAAGAAATTACAAAAGGATTGCCTCATTTCCCACCCCCACACCCTACCCCTGAAATTCAGCCACCATCACTGCCACCAAACGTCGGCACCACCTCCGATTGAAATCAACATTTTCTCCCATATTCATCCTCGTCCTCTTCATAACCATCATCTACCTAACCTCCGTCCAGATCATTTCAGACATACTTACTCCATTACCTCCACCAATGAATATTCACTTTTCATTGCCAATTGTGCCCACGAATCCGCTATTTCCATGGACGTCCACACTGAGCTGTACAATCTTGACGGTCGCGAGCGTGTCAAAGATTTTCTCTCTAGTGGTCTACCTCAATTTCCCACCTTTTATTCCTTCCTTTCATTACTTTATTTTGTTTTCATTACTTTTAGAGTTTACTTTTGTTTGTAGAACTAGAAATCAATTCACCAAATACATTACTATTCTTGAAAAGCATGAACGCCTAATGACACTCTATTCACACAAAATTTCAACAACTGCTTCATTTTCGCTCTATCAAATGTTCCAAGGTCCATTTCCTTTGATATTTCTACATTAGCACACAACCCAAATTTCGAACTCAATGTGTCGAGAACCCAAGCAATAAGCTTCGACGAATAAAATTTAATTACTGTAGCCTTCTTCCCACTTGTCATGCAACAGCCAATGCTCTTTGCTCTAATTCTCCCTGTTCTTTAGGGTTCAAAATCTTCTTCTTATTGTTGATTCCTCTGCTCAGTTGAAATGTGTTTTGATAGGATATTTTGTTGTTGATGAAATTTGTTGACCTCAAATTTGGTACCTCCACTGTGGTCAATAGATCAAAAGGCCTCTCACATCCATGCAAACCTAGTTCCTGCACACTTGGACAAACTGTTAGCCACACGTGGCTTCCTTCGTTGGTGGTGGAGTCGATCGCGTGCACTCCAACAATCAAGTCAGTTGATATGACAATTATATTAGTGTGGAAGGGCTTAAAACGTGAGCCTCCAATGTAAAAAGGGGGGGTCGACTTTGGGGAACGATGTATTAAACAGTGATAGAGCTAAGTTGTAGTTTGAAAGTCTATATTTGCATTATCTTTTGAAGACACTAAGTATGAGATTTTATAGTAGTAGATGATGACTAAGAGTCGTTAGATGAAGGAACATGTAGCCTCATCCTAACAGTTGGGGCCTCTTGTCATCGCCATCAATCATTCATGAGCATCAATTCATGGCCTCATCCATAAATTGTTTGAGAACATTTTGTGCCGAGCTTCTTTAGAGGTACCCCGGTGATGCAAGTTCGATTCTTTTCATGGAGCTCGACGCGATCCAATGGATTCGGCATCCGCACATTGGCTTGCCCTATTATGGGTTCAGTCAAAACTGCCTCATGACAGTTAGACGTAGAGTGTGGGGCCTCAAGCTTGCTTGTCATGCAGGATCTTTGAAGCCTTATAATGTGAAATGTAACAAAATTGATGATTACGATGCCAAGATTTTTCACTTATTTGAACATCCATGGAGGCTTTGAACTGGAGGTGTTAAGGCTTCTTGATTGCAAATTGGAGGGCTTTATGTGTTTGCTGGTGGTGTTGGCATTGGGTGTTTGGTGTTGGTGGGAAAGGGAGAAAACCCTTTTTTATTCTTTTCTTATTTTCTTTGGTTTTTTTTTTCACTTTTTATTCTTTTATTTTTGTTGTTTATTTATATAATATGGCAATTCTATAGTTACTATTTCATTCCTTTCAATTTGGTGAAAATTGGTCAAAGTCCACTTTGCTTGTTAACTAACAGTCCAACGATTCATCTATTTGGACTTGAGTTGCTAATTTCTTAAAGGTTTGGAACATTTGTTAACACAAACTGAAGATTATGATAAAGTCTTTTAAAAATTCAAAATTTTGAAACTACTGCTACAATTTTTCCTAAAAATAACCAACCACTTTACCTAATTTGCCCTAGCCAGGATTCTCTCCATCTCCCTCTCCCTCTCTCCACATATGAGCAAATGACCCAACTTATCTTCAATTGCCCTTCTGTTAATACTGCAGTTTTTCCTTTTGTTAAAGGAAAATGCAAAACCTCACAACTCCAACCTACAAACGTAATAGAAAAGTGATGAAGAGACAACTGGGTGAGCGGTACTTAATGTAAAAAGTTGAAAATCTCTCTCTCTCTCCTTCTGTCTCTTTTTATTTATTACGCCTATGTTGGATTCTCATTAAAATGCAAATTTTTCAACAGTAATATATCGTAAAAAATTCCTAATTTGAATTAAAAATCAATTACAAAACTTTTGAGTTAAAATTTCAACAGTAAGAAAGGACATTTGACAGAAATTCTAATTCAGGCTAGGCACCCGTTAAAATTGCTTTTTACTTATTCTATTCTCAACTTTTGAGTTAAAATTACAAATCTAGCATACCATTCATTCTTCTCCCCCAATTAATGAAAAAATCAATTACAAAACTGCATTTTCTTGACATTTTTCAGCCATTCACTGTCACACACATAATTTGAATTGAAAATAAGTTTTTTATTTTATTTTAATGGATATCAAATAGGCGTTAACTCTTTTCTTTTCTTGTACACTTGAAAAGGAAAGGACTACATTTTCAAGACTCGTTATTTTCAATTTGTCACGGGAATCTATTGTCCACTTTATCACGTGAGAAACTCACTATACTGTTTTAATTATTATTTTTTCTTTTAAATGGTCATAATAATTATAGGCATAAAATTTTGCTGATAGATAAGCGGTGAAAAGTCGTGTGTAGGCCCGTAAAACGCGTAAAAGACAAGTGAAACCGTGCGTTACCAAAAAGGGAATATGATGATGATGATGATTTTTTATTTTATTTTTTATCAAGACTTTGCAAAAAGTAGAAGTAAGAAAATTTAAAAGTTTTAACGAGTAGAAAATCATGTGGGCCCACCAACCTTTTCAAATAAAAGTTATTTAAAATTATAATTAATATGTCTAAGAGTTTAAAATTATAATTAGTCTTCTTGACGAACTGCCCATGTTGCAAGGAACCTTCCAAGGATGATAAACCCTTTCCTATGTTATTTTTGGAGTTTTGAATTCCATTTTTGAAGTAATTTTTGTTTTTATGTTATTTGATGGATATTTCAAAAACTAGAAGGAGGTTATAAATAATTAATAAGAGGTGGGTTCACATTTGAAAAAATAAAATAAAATAATATTTTTTGTTTATTGTAGATTAATAAATTAATAAAATCATTCCTATGTCATTATCAAATGCACATAATTCCATTATAATTTGGACATAGAGGACAAAAAAGAGTGGCCTAACATAAGAAAGAAAGCCTTATTTCAAGATCCAAGACTTCTTGTGTGAAGAGTTGAAAGTAAGGAATAAATCATTTTCAATATGAACATAAAGGGAATTAATAGACAGTCTAATAATTCAACATGGGAAGAATTCAAGATCGAATATGGTCACATAAATCAGACCATTATGGGATTTCAATTGTTTTGTTTCCAACAATCTTAACAAAACATAGAATTCGCAACAAGGATAAAATAGTATCTGTCGAAATAACTTATGTTAATATAGTTGAATTCAATTTACCTAAACCCAAAAATCAAATAAATATAGCCCCTATTTGGTAAAGATTAAAATCAGATTCTTAGTAAATTTTGATAAAAATTAATGAAATATGTGATTTAAAAGTTATGGATCCCATAAATATGTAGTTAAAATTAATTATTAAATTTTATTTAAATTTAAATTTATATTATACTTCGTACCAAATAGGAGCACAATATTTGTGCCTGTACTACTAATAAATAATTGCATCCTTGAATAGCTTAAATTAAGCCACTATTTGAAAATCATTATTTGGGAGAAAAATATTTTTTAATAATTTTTAGGAGAATATGTTATTAAAAATTAGGGGAAAATTTTTGGATATACGTGGATAATTTTTATTATATGAACGCGTGATTGGGAAAAATTTATAGAATTTTTTTTTTAAATAATAATTGTCTAATATGAGCTAAGCAAGTCTTTGTAAAGAGTAAAGACCGTCATTTAATGAGAAATCATGAATATGTTTGAATAAGTATATCAATTATGGATGACGAAGACAACTTATAAATTTAACAAATTTTTGTTTGGTGAGGGGTTAAAATCAAATTTAATAATATTTGATAAAAAATAATGAAAAGTGTAATTTTAAAGTTGTGAATTCCGTAAATATATAGTCAAAATTAAGAATAATACTATTTAACACCAATTTAGATGTCAACATATCGTAAGTCGTAATAAATGAATCACTTGTATTTAATTGAATATGTAACTTAATAACACAAGCGATGTCATCTAGATCGATATTAAATATCAGTGGTGATGAATAACATTATTCTAAAATTAATAATTGATTTTGATTTAAATTAAAATTGAAATTTTTTATTAAAAAAAAAACGAAAAGAAAAGAAGAAGAGTCAAGAGAGGTGATTGCCGTTTAACGCCTTTTGCAGCAGCAGCAGCGTGTGAAAAGCAGAAAATTGGTTCAAAGGCAAACTTAACACGACTGCTAAATCTCAATTATTTCCTTCACACCAACTACTTGCGCGTCCTACTCACACCACTTAATTAATGACGCGTAAAAATAACGCGCTATTGTTGCGTACGGGAATTATCTTTTAGTCAATCAACAGAATATGAAACATGAAGTGAGCTAAAAGGCAGTGAGTCAATCCATAGAAAGTTAATAAAATAATAATGAGAATCTTACTTTTAAAAATAAACAATTAATATTAAAAGCAATAATAGAATATACTATTAGTTTTGATATATATTAAAATTTTTATTTTCATTATTCTATCCATTTTCAATTATATATTTTTTAATAAAATAATATTTTTTCATCACATCTATAATTTTTTCTTCTTTTTTAATCACATATTCTCCATCAATCTACTATTTCAAAATATATTCTTTCAAAATAACGTGGCTCAAACACACTTTTAATATATAATTAAATAATCCTACAAAGTGAAATTACATCACATTCACATTTTTTTACTTATTTTCAACTACATCCTTCAATAAAATAATATTTTTCATCACATCAATATTTTTTCTTCTTTTTCAACTATATATTTTTCATCAATCTACTATTTCAAAATATATTCTTTCAAAATAACGTGGCTCAAACACACTTTTAATATATAATTAAATAATCCTACAAAGTGAAATTACATCCATGTCCCTCCCTATTTTTCATAATTATTCGTTTGCTCTGGGTGACAACTCCTAAACTTTAACTCCTTTGGCTTTTTCTGCCTTTTTTTTTTTTTCATTCACACGAGTAAATAATTTTAAAAAAGAAATAAAGTATCATGTCATTCTTTTATTTTATATATTTTGGTCACACATATCATCATCTCGTTTGGAGAGAAGAAAGAATAGAAAGTCTTTTTAGTGAGAGAAAGTGAGAATGGAATGGAAGGATTTTTGTGTGAAGGAGGTGGTGTGATGATTCTTACATTTTCAAGTTGAAAGGCACAGCCTTTATAGTCACGCATAGCTATAGAAGAAGAAAAACAGAGAGAAAATTATAGAAATTAAAGATTCTTTAGATAGGGTTCTTCAAGAAAATATATTCCATCGATCCTGTTTCTATACAAATAAAATACAATCGGATTTCAATTTTAACTAACTGTACAGAGTAAATTTTTCTTAATTGGGTTCTGTTTATTTTAGCTGAAAAATAGTTGATTGTTTAGATTTTTCAGCATTTCTTGGATTTTCTCCGATAGTTTCCATGTTTCCTATTTCTTAAGATAAAGGGAATTTTTGGAAATTCTTTGTTGGATTTGTTTGGCTTTTAAATCGGTGATTGCAATAAACGAGGAGAAGAAGATGAGAGCTGGTTTGAGTACTATTCAACAAACCCTGACAACAGAGGCGGCGAGCGTTTTGAACCATTCCATAGCGGAGGCGGGCCGGCGGAACCACGGCCAGACAACGCCGCTTCACGTGGCGGCGACGCTCTTGGCTTCGCCATCGGGTTTCTTAAGGCAAGCATGCATTCGCTCCCATCCAAATTCTAGCCACCCGCTTCAGTGCCGAGCACTGGAGCTATGCTTTAGCGTGGCCCTGGAGCGCCTCCCTACGGCGCAAAACATGGCTTCGGGGATGGAACCTCCGATATCTAATGCACTCATGGCCGCTCTCAAGCGCGCCCAGGCGCATCAGAGGCGAGGTTGCCCTGAACAGCAACAGCAACCACTATTGGCGGTAAAGGTGGAGCTAGAGCAGCTTATTATCTCGATACTAGATGATCCCAGCGTGAGCCGGGTGATGCGCGAGGCAAGCTTCTCCAGCCCTGCGGTCAAGGCCACAATTGAACAGTCTTTGAATTCCAACGCGCATGCTAATCATCAAGTTGGTGCTAGAAATGTGAATTTGGGAGGAACTTTTGGTGGGATTTCACCGATGATGCTTTCTAGTTCAACTCAATTATCTACACCTCCAACAGCAACACCATCAGCTGTTAATCCCTTGGCTAATCGGAACATTTATTTGAATCCCCGACTGCAGCAGGGGAGCACAGGGCAGATGGGGAATCAGAGGATTGAAGAAGTGAAAAAGGTATTGGATATTCTCGTAAGAAGTAAGAAACGGAACCCAGTTTTGGTGGGGGATTCGGAGCCTGAGGCTGTGGTGAAGGAATTGTTCAGAAAAATTGAGAATGAGGAATTGGGAGCTGAAGGGAAATTGAAGAATGTTCAAGTGATCTCCATCGAGAGAGAGTTTTTATCCGATAAAAATCAGATACCTTCAAAGATCAGAGAATTGGATAGGGTGATTGAGAGTAGGATCACGAGTGGTGGGGTAATTCTTGATTTGGGTGATCTGAAATGGCTGGTGGAGCAGCCTATGAGTTTTGGTGGCCCACAGCCACAGCAGCAGGTGGTTTCCGAGATTGGGAGGGCGGCGGTGGTGGAAATGGGGAAGTTACTGGCCCGATTCGCCGGAGATGGTACCAGTGATAATAAATTATGGTTGATTGGTACTGCAACCTGTGAGACTTATTTGAAATGTCAAGTTTATCATTCTACTGTGGAAAATGACTGGGATCTGCAAGCAGTGTCAATTACTTCAAGATCGCCTCTTTTCGGGATGTTTCCCAGGTATATTCTTCAATTTATTTTGATCAAGATTGATAATTCTTCAGAACTATTTAATTAACTTTACGTGTAATTGTTCATGCTACATGTATTGAATTTGAATTGACAGTTTGTTAATATTGCATCTTTGGTATGCTCCTCGGTATCAAGAATTTCTGGAACAGAACCCATGATATAATCTCTTCCAGGAATTATTCTGTAGATCGAAAAAATGGTCTTTCTTATTCTTGATTTGGTAGTTGAAGTACATGTGTATGAAAGGAATCTAGATTTTCTTCATATTTATCATTTTTTTGCGACTTCTGGTTTCTTGGTTGAGAATGATTAAGATCCTGTTGTCATACATGCGTAATTTCTGAGTTGTGAACTTTGTATTTTTAGGGTTGGTGCAGAGAGACTTCTGAGCAATCCGGTGGAAAATTTGAATCCATTGAAGAGTGTTCCAACTCCGCCTCCCACTTTAACTAGGCAAGTATCTGAGAGCTTGGATATTGCTCAAAGAAACTCCTTTTGTCCACAATGTTCTGACAATTACGAGAAGGAGCTGGCGAAACTTGTGGCCATTGAGAAGATGTTTTCGGAATCTAAACAAGAAGCTAATCGACCATCTCTGCCTCTGTGGTTGAAAAATGCGAAACTCCAGAGCAGTGATGCTAAACTAACAGATCAATCAGAAGTATGTTTAAAGATCCTTTGTTAGAATTAATTTAGAATTAGAAATGAATCAAATTAAGCTGATCTTGATTTTCATTTATTTCCAGGGTAAGCTGATGGAAGTGCTTTCGAAGCAAAAGACTCAAGAATTACAGAAGAAATGGAGGGAAACATGCTTGCATCTTCATCCTAATTATCATCACAAAATCCACTCTGATAGAACAGCTCCACCAACTCTTTCCATAACAAACCTGTGTAATCCAAATCTACTTGTGCGTCCACCTTTCCAGCCCAAGTTGCAGACAACTAAACCGCCCGGGGAAGTTCTTCGGTTGAACACAAATCACTTAACCAGCCAACCTGCGGCGCTCACCAGCAGCACACCTGGAAGTCCGGTGAGGACAGATTTGGTTCTTGGACAGAAAGGGACAGAAAACAACCCGGAGAAAACTACTGAAGACTGTGTTAAAGATTTCTTGGGTTGCATCTCCTCAGAACCTCAGACTAAGGTCCTTGATAAATTTTCTAATGAATTGGATGCTGATACGTACAAAAAGCTCCTCAAGGGCCTCATGGAGAAGGCATGGTGGCAGGCAGAAGCAGCCACTGCAGTGGCTTCAGCCATAACACGGTGCAGATTGGGCAATGGGAGATTAAGAGGTGCTGGATCTAGGGGTGACACATGGTTACTGTTTACAGGTCCTGACAGAGTTGGGAAGAAGAAGATGGCATCAGTCCTAGCAGAGCAAATATGCGGGACTATTCCAGTAATTATTTGTCTTGGCTCACGTCGTGATGATGAAGAGTTGGATATGAACTTCCGTGGTAAAACAGCAATTGATCGCATTGCAGAGGCAGTTCGAAGCAATCCTTTTTCAGTGATTATGCTTGAAGATATTGATGAATCGGATATGATCTTGCGTGGGAACGTAAAGCGGGCTATTGAGAGAGGTAGGCTCACTGATTCCCGCGGAGGCGAAACCAGTCTTGGTAATGCCATATTCATCCTCACGGGAGATTGGTCCACAACTAATCCTGAAGTGATCAGAGACGGTCATTTTGTTGATGGGAAGAAACTTGCCTCCATAGCAAGCAGAGATTGGGAGTTAGGACTAATAGTTAGAGAAAAGAGTGCTAAACGCCGAGCCAGTTGGTTGCAGGATGAAGATAGGTCACTAAAACCTCGGAGAGAAATAGGGTCGGGCCTCTCTCTTGACCTTAATCTTGCTGTGGATACTGAGGATGACAGAACTGATGGGTCTCACAATTCAAGTGATCTCACCATCGATCATGAAGATGAGCTTGGGCTTGTAAACAGACAACAATTCACTGTCACATCGGTTCCTCACGAGCTGGCAAGTAGCGTCGATGATTCCATAGTGTTCAAACCGGTGGATTACTCCTTCGTTCGAAGAGAAATCAAGAAAACAATCTCGGTGAAATTCTCCATGGTTGTGAGTGACAACTTGCCTATAGAAATAGAAGACGATGTCTTAGAAAAGATCCTCGGAGGCCTATGGCACGACCAGATTAGTCTCGAACAATGGATAGAAAACGTTTTAGCACCGAGCTTCGAACAACTCAAACCACGCCTGCCCTCTATTGAAAGTCGTAGTTTGGTTGTCCGCCTTGTGGTGGAGTCGGGTTCCGGTGATCGGAGAAATGGAGATTGGTTGCCTAGTAGAATCACCGTAGAAGGATAATTGAAGTGTACAAGCGTAAGTGGAAATACAATGGATATTGTTCTTTGGTTATAGGTGTAAATACAGAAACCATTTTGCAGCAAAAAAATAGCACAAACCCGTTAAAATGGGATGATGTTGACAGGTTAACGGATGTTGAAAAACTCTCACCTTCTCCTTTTTTTTTTTTAAATTTAAATTTTTTGTTAATTTTTATTTATTTTTTGTCATTAGATACTTACGTGTTACAGAGAACTTGAACAATAAAGGCGAGGCATTCATTTCTTCTTATGGAACCAAAAACTTCAAATTCATTATTTTTCTCACTGCCCCTGCGCTGGGGGCATAATGGTCATTTAATGTTAAGGGGGCTAGTGGCTGACACAGTAGTAAACGATGGTGAAGGTCGTACTGATGGACGGCCAGAATTGAACTTTTTGATATGAATTATTTGGTTGGAAACTTTTAAGTGTGGGGCCCATTTTTTTAATATTTTCGTTAGGTGTGGAGGATCCACAGAAGACACGCTTTTGCATGTACGACGTGTCGCCACCTAGAAAAAGACGTGTAATCAAAGAACTTCGTGGGACCCGACCCCCTAGAATTCTTTTACATTTGCAATCTTTGTTACAATTTGATTTACATTCTCATTTATTGAATTTATATTTAACATAATTTTGTATTATTTTCACATTTTAAACATTGAATCTAACTATTATAACACTTTCACGTTATCGGGTTGTCAACCAATTTATAAACGAAATTATACAAATAGCTTAATTTTTTATATTGCTTTATTAGTAAGAATATTATTACATGGAGATATGCTACATATATAGATTGTTTTTATAAATTAGTTTACGTAATCTCAAAACTTTTTTCTTCTTTTTAAACAACATATTTTTTTTAAAAAACAAAAATACTATTTCAGCTATTAAAATTTCAAATAATAAGGGTCAAACGAGAGTTGAATTCTATTATCTCAGCACCTGTATATCTACCGGTACAAAAAAAAAGTACAAATAGCCTTTTTGTAATAGATGAGGGATATCCAAAAAAATCAAATTAATAGACTCAATAATTGATTTATTTCCAATCTTTGGATACACAAGTTGTGCAAGCCTCAATCCCTATCTTTATAATTCACATGAATTGACATTTTTATTTTTATCAAGAAAATGTCAAAGAAATAGATGGAAACATTAATAAGTTAAATTGAGCTACACAAAAAGAACTATAATTTAATTTTTTTAAATGTCTAATGACTATTTCAAATCATTATCTATGAAACCAATAGTTTAGGAATTTAAAAAGCTCATAACTTTTGGCCGCATAACCAATTACATTCACTGAATAATTATGATTTAATAGAGAATTATCATAGATAACCACGAATAAGATCGTGGTCTTAAATTTAATTATAATTGATAAATTTAATTATAATTGATATTACTATGCTTTAATCACAAGGAAAGGGAAAGGAAAGGTACACTAGTTTTGTCTAGAAGCAGGAAAAAGTGGGAGATAAAAAAGTAGAGAAGTATTTTGTCCCTTCTCACGTCATTCAATTCTGCCTTTTTGCATTAGAGACAAATTAACAGCTCAACTACTCTTCAAAAATTCTATCCCTTCTTTTTATTTTTTGGTTTTGTTCTTATATTTTATTCTTCTAGATTTTGATTCAAATTTTGACTTATATTTTAAGGGAATGTTTGGCGATTTGATCCATCTAATTGTATATGTTATATGTCATATAAACTAATATTATAGAATCAATAAAACTAGATACGTGAGTAATTCCTTTTTTTTGTTGGATTATGTCACTTTGTCGGAAAGAGTTGACATATATAGTGACAGATGAAGTGATTGTAGAAAACGATTGGATGGAAAATTAACTGTATTTTAAACAGTTCAAT
>CAIGRN010140170.1:0-13652 GCA_903798345.1 Fraxinus anomala
TCTTATTGCCTTGAATTTTGCACGGGAAAATGCTTTTAGCAAAACTAATGTTAGTAGTTTGTAAATTGTAATTATTAATAGGTAGTGAAAAGGATGGCTATTGACTCAAGATTTTTAACTTGGGTTTGTGCTATCAAATTTTCTAGTTTTCCCCTTATGGTTTGGGTTCTTAGAGCCCTGAATTTATATGGGCAAAATGCAGTGTGTATGTATGTACTTTGTTGCAATAAATTTATAAAATGATAAATAATATGGGTTCTATTTGGAAAATGACTCCAAGTTCACCCTGGAATACAAAATAATTTATTTTAATCGATAAAAAATCATGGAGTAAAAATTTAATATCAAGATTCGGTGAAAAGAACTCCAAGTTCAATCAATAAACCATTAAGCTCTTATTAGAGTTTAAATGGTGACAACATATGAAAAAGAAAATTTGTCATGAAATGAGGATTAAATCGCCTCCATAATAATTAATTAATGATGACAATTAAAATAAATTAAAAGCAAGATTACACTTAAGAAAATCCGTCTTCCACCACAAATTTAATTTATTAAGTAATAATTATAATGATTTAATAATTTTCAAGGAGAGAAAATAAGAACATGGTGATCATGATTTTGGATTGAACAGGTGGTATGGATTCAATTATGTAACCTAAAATTTAACACATTTATTATGAAGTGACAAGGAAAATAGGTGCAAATAAACGTGTTTCAATATGATTGGATATAAATAATGAACGATGAAGGGTGGGCGTGGAAACTGGAATGGGCGGTGGGTAACCAACTGCAAAAAGTTTAAGCAATATTATTTATTAAATAAATATTTTCTACTTACGAAATTAAATAGTTGATGAATTTTATTACGTCTAAATATCTTAGTTGTATCGAATTTTACGGCCTCAGCATATACTAAATGAGCACCATCAAGTTATGCTTGAGCCCATTTGATGAATGAATTCGGGATTGGACGAATTTTCATTTTCATTGCATCTCATCTCATTCATGTGAAGTCAAGTGGTCATTTTCTCTTGAATTTACTTTCTGACGCTAAAATCTATCAAAGTGTTATGAAAAGTATAAACATTATTATAAACTAGAGAAGTCAACGGATTTATATGTATTTTATTGAGAACCAAAGCTTCATATTTATAGGGAATGATTATGAATGCAATGGCAATAAATTCTAAGACCATAGGGGTACAATTGTCATCCACTAATAAATTTACCATTTACAACACTCATTCTTGAATGATACATTACAAAATATTTGTCTCGTTAAAATCTTATTTGATAAAAATTCAATAAAACGAAAAATCAAACGAATGAAAAAAAGTACAGTTATTTTTAGAGTATAAAAGATAAATGCTGCGTTATTAAAATCTTGTTAGGAAAACCCGATGAGATAAAACATAGGCGAAAGAAAAAGAGTACATCTACTCCCCTGATGTTGATCAATGAAAGTATTTGAGTCGACGCATTTCAATCTCATGAACCAATTTCTTGAATAGACGTTGATAGTGCTTTTGTGAATAAATCGGTCACATTGTCACTTGAGCGAATTCGTTAAATATCGATGTCGTCATTATTCTGAAACTCATGTGTACGAAAGAATTTTGAAAAAAAAAATATTTCGTCTTATCACCTATGATATAGCCTTCTTTGAGTTGTGCAATACAAGTAACGTTGTTTTCATACAAAATTGTTGGATTATCTTTTGTTGAAATTAATCTGCATGATGCTTGGATATGATGGGTCATGTTCCTCTATCATACACATTCTCTTCCTAGTTTAGAAATTCCAATAATTTCACATATCTCTATAATATAGTTGTTCCTCCATGTGTAAATATATATCCTTTTTGTGATTTCACTTTATGTGGGCCAGAGAGATAACATGTATCTGCATATCCCACTAAAACAGATTCCGACTTTGAAGAATAAAATAATCACAAATCAACATTACCCTTTAATTTACGAAAAATATGTTTAATACTATTTCAGTATCTTTAAGTTGGTGTAGAGCTATATCTTGTAAAGAAATTTACAAAAAAAGTTATGTCAGGTCGAATGCAATTTGTAAGATAAGTTAATGCTCCAATTGAACTCAAATATAGTACTTCAGGATCAAGAACATTTTCTCCATATTCAAGTGAATGAAACGAATCTTTTTTCACACCAAGTGATTGAACAATTATAGGTGATGTCAATGAATGTGCATTATCTATATAAAAATGTTTTAAGACTTCTGTATATATAGATCAATGAACAAATAATCATTCTACAAAATGTTCAATCTATAACATGAGACAAATTTGATTTTTCCCAAATCTTTTATCCAAATTCATTTTTCAAATAATCTATGTTGAACTCTTCACAAGTTCCAATTAAATTTAAATTATCAACATGAACTGCCACAATCGTAAATCCAATATTTGTTTTCTTTATGAAAAACACATTAGAATACATCATCATTTTTATAACCCTCTTTTAACAAATATTCACTAAGGCGATTATACCACATGCGTCCGAATTATTTACATTCATATAATGATCTTTACAATTTAATTAAGAACATGGTTCTCAGGCACGTATCATTTGTTCCGACACTTTAAATCTTTTAGGGACTTTCATATATATGTCACCATCAAGTGAACCATACAAATATATAGTTACTACATCCATAAGGTGATAGCTCAAGAATGACTAACCAAGAGGGGGTGAATTAGTTTTTAAAACTTTTTCGAAAAATTAATCTAAATTCAAACACGTAATAACTAGATAGATTGAGTCAAATAACAAACACAAATATGAAAGTTATAAGTGAACAGAGATAGAGAGTGCAAACGATATAATTATAGATATTTAATCCAAATTGATTCAAATATCAAACACAAATATGAAAGCAATAAGTGAAAAAGGATAGAGAGTGCAAACGATATAATTATGGAGGTTCAATCAAACGCAATGATCTACGCCTTTTGTTACCAAACTCTCTGGCATGAACAATGCTAATTTCACTATGTTGATTGACTTGTGGTGCAATCCAACCCTTTATAATGCTTTCGGTGACTTACAAGCAATGAGCACCTATCCTTTTACAATGTTGAGTTTTTCGGGATCTCAATACGATCAACAAGTTTAAAGAGATTTGAGTTTATAAGTTGAAAGATTCTCTCTTAATAAATGATATGATCACAATTCTGTACTGAGAGAGAAATATGCTAACACTAATGGATAACAATGAGTGTAGATCAAGTGTTAGGTTTAGAAAAATTTTGTTGTGTTGAATGATTTTTAAGAATTGATTTCAATTAAAAGCTTTTCCAAACAAAAATGATTTGATAATAATAGATAAGATGAGAAATCAATGCTATTTTGCTCAAAAAAATCCCACTTTAATGCTATCACATTGTTGTAATGAATGACAAATAAGTTGGTATTTATAAGAGTGAGAAAAGCCAATTTTTTCTGCCTAACCGGATGACCCATCCGAACATTCGGAACAGTACCGGACGATCCCAGAAAATAGTCGTTGTAACTTGGTCAGAACGGTCGAATTTTCGATCGTTGCTGGCAAACCGAACGTCCAGATAGCCAGAGAATTTTCTGGGCCAATTTTTGTTTTGTTTGCAGCCGGTAAATTTTGCATGACATTTTTACTAGATATTTCAAGGTAAGTAGGTTCAATGATTTTCAAGATTAGGTTGAAAATCTTACATTTAAAAAATAATTTTTGTGCAAACTTTTTAGTGAAGTGAATTTTTATTGTGTATAAAAAATTCGTCACTTAAGTTCTTAATGTGTCATTGCTATGAATTAAGGTGTTTTACCTTTATAAACAAGATAAGAACGTCTAGTTCGAATATTTTCGATTAATTTTGGCGCGAATGCTCGTTTTATTGCTCGATTTTGAAATGGTGCAATATTTCTCTCCAATTGATTTGATGTGAGTGCTCAATCGATCTTGAGCTTTCTTGATCTACAACTTTTCGTTTTGTCTCCAATTTGATTAAGTCCGTAAAATGTAATAATGAAAATTTAAATATAAATATTAGAGATAAACATATTTTGTTTGTTATAATCAAAATATAAGATCGATCATAGATCAACATAAGGCACATATTGAGATTTGTGACGTAGTTAAACTAATTAAGCCACCCGTTTTGCCCCCATTATTTGATATTATAATTTTTGAAATAGTATTTTTTGGAGAATATGTGGTTAAAAAGGAAAGAATTTTTTTTTGTTTATATATAATATTATTTTATTGAAAAATGTGTGGTTAAAAAGAAGAGAGAAAAAAATGTATTATAAATTTAATAGGGGCCAAATGGGGATAAGAATCTAAAGTGATGGTGTTCATTACGGGAAAATATATTTTCTCGTAATCAATTCATGATCTTTGTAAGAAATCTTGAGCTATGGTCCTAATTGGTATTTTGTAATTTTATTATTTTCTTTTATCTTTCGTACAAAAGTTCATTTGTTTCCAATATAGATTATATTTTCAGGTGTTCGAACTATAAGTCCAAACACTTTTCGTTTCTCTAAGGAATTCAATTCTGCCAGTATGACTTCTTTCCATTCTGACTAATCATTTCTATGTTGACAGTCTTTAATAAATTGTGGTTTATGATCCTTGTTTTGTATAATATCAAAAGTCACATTAAAAGGTCTATAACAATATTATTTTGTCCCAATAATTTATAAGATAACATATAATTTGAAATTTCATTATTTTCGGAGACTTGTAGTTCTTCAGGAACTATATTTTTAATATATGATTGATCAATCTTTTTAAATATTATTTCTTCTGAAGTTTTTGGCTTGATTTTCTCTTGTATTTTTTTTTCGAGGTGCAGTTTTAAAACCAACTGATCGACCACGCTTCTATCGTGTTTGAGATTCATTTGATACAGCACATTGTCCTTCAGAAACATCAATTTTTGTTGAAATATTTTTTGTTGGTATATATGACTTGGTTGCCTTTCTTGTGTCAACAAATATATCAAGTAATTGATTTGCAACTTTTTGTAAATGAATGATTTTTTCAATATCTTGCTTACATTGATTATTATGAGGATCAAAGTGAGATAGAATTATTTCATTCCAATAAATTTTACCTTATTTTTCAAGAAGTAATTTTCTCCTCCCAAAATTGGGAAAGTCAGTTTATCAAAATGACGATATGCAAAACATGCAGTCATCACATTATTTAATCAATTGTCAATATCAACGTGACATGAATTATATGCTTTCCTGCATGAATAAACTCTAAAATAATATATTATTCGAAATATGTACTACTTCGAAAGCATATTGTATTTTACAATTACTTTTTTAAGAACAATATATCAATATTCTTTTAGATATTGAAATTTATAATTCTTGCTCTGCAGGAGCAAGTGATATTCTTCTGGAATATCAATTATTTAGAAATATCAGCTCTTCAAAGACTTGTTTTATGGTAGAATGTTAAACTTTGTAGAGTCGTGCTTCTTCGTAAGCAATAACATGATAAATTATCAATTTAAAATTTATTTAAGAACATCTAAAAAAAATTAATCATGTTAAAGACACAATGTGCATTTTATAATCATCATAAACATATATTTTACAACCATTAAATATGCGAGCACTAATTGAGATGAGGTCCCACCAGAAACATATAAACAATCATGTTTGAAGGCAAGTGACCACATAACCCATGTTGATGGAGCTTTTCAAATCTTACTAATGTACCACATGAAACTGAACCCTCTCAAGTGTGCATTTGGGGTCGCATCAGGCAAGTTCCTGGGGCACATGGTTAACCAAAGGGGTATAAAGGTAAATTCCGAGAAAATACGGCCACTAATTGATATGAGGTCCCCCCAGAAACCGAAGGAAGTGCAAAGCTTAACTGGTCGGGTGGCCGCTTTGAGTCGTTTTATCTCTAAGGCAATCAACAAATGCCCTTCTTTTCTTTAAGATTTTGAAAGGGGAAAAGAAAATTCAATGGACAAAGGAGTGTGAAGTGGCCTTCCAAGGGCTGAAAAAGCACCTAGGGCAGGCCCCCCTCTTCTCGAAACCCAAATTGGGAGAAGCACTACAACTTTACTTGGACGTCTCCAATGAGGCCATAAGTGTAGTGCTTGTTAGAGAAGAAGACTCGACCCAGCTACCAGTTTATTACATCAGCAAGGCATTGTTAGCACCTGAGACTCGATGCCCGGATATGGAGAAGTTAACCTTGGCATTGATTACTGCATCGAGAAAGTTGAGGTCCTATTTCCAAGCACACAAAAGCAAATGGGCCAAGCCCGATGCCTCAAACATGTGCTAACCAAATTCCTGCTCAAACAAATGCTACAAAAGCCCGATGCCTCAGGGAAATTATTGAAATGGGCTATAGAATTGAGCGAGTTTGAAATTTTCTTCAAGCCAAGAACCGCCATTAAGGGCCAAGCCCTAGCTGACTTTGTGGCGGAATTCACCAATGCTCTCGAAGTAGACGAAACGATGGAGGCCGTAGAGCCTTTTACTTGGAACTGATTCGTAGACAGCTCGGCCAGGGAAGCAGGCTCGGGCACGGGCGTGGTACTTGTCAGCCCCGAGGGTCATAAGTTGAACTCTGCCGTATGATTCGGGTTTAAAGCTACCAACAACGCGACCGAGTATGAGGCACTCATTGCTGGCTTACCGCTAGCTAAAGAGATGCAAGTGAAGAGGCTGCTCATCAACAACGATTCTCAACTCACTGTGGGGCAAGTCAATGGTAACTTCATAGCCAAGGATAGGGCCATGGCCGCCTACCTCAAAATGGTAATGAGCCTACTTCCTTCTTTTGAGAAATTTGAACTGACTCAGATCCCACGCATTGAAAATGTCCACGCCGATGCTTTGTCCAAGTTGGCTAGTAGCAAGGATTTCCAACTTGGATACAACCCATCAGATCCTACCTCAAAGATCAAATTTTCCCAAAAAGCAAAGATGCCTACAAGCTAAGGAGGAGGTCCGCTCATTTTGTGTTAATTGACGATGTTCTTTACAAGCGTGGATTCTCTTCGCCCCTTCTTCGGTGTGTAGGAGTCAGGAGGCCAACTACGTACTTCATGAAATCCATGAAGGTGTTTGTGGAAACCACACGGGAAGACTTGCTTTGGCCAAAAAAGTATTAAGGTAGAGATATTATTGGCCTACTTTGAAAAAGGACGTCATCTAATTTGTTCGAAAATGTGACAAGTGCCAACGTTTCTCCTATATCCAAAGGCAACCCTCCCAAGAGTTAACTCCACTGTCCAGCCCCTGGCCTTTCAGCAAGTGGGGTGTGGACCTCATTGGTCCCCTACTTACGAGAAGAGTAAATGCTAATTTTGATATTGTTGCAATTGATTACTTTACAAAGTGGATAGAAGTCGAACCTCTGACAAAGATAACGGAGGCTAACACCTCCAAGTTTTTGTGGAAAAATAACATATACCGATTTGGAATTTCCCACTCGATTGTCTCAGATATGGAAAGAAATTTGACAACAAAAATGTACGAGACCTCTGTGAAGAGCTGGGAATTAGGAAACACTTTTCTACTCCTCATCATCCCTAGGCCAACAGGCAAGTCGAGGCTGTGAATAAAACTATAAAGCACAATTTGAAGAAGAAACTTGACACAGCCAAGGGAGCCTGGATGGATAAATTATCGCAGGTGCTGTGGGCAATCCGAACCACAAGCAGAACTTCGACTAGTGAGACTCTTTTCTCAATGACCTACGGTGCCGAGGCAATGAGCCTGGTAGAGGTGGGATTACCTTCCCCCCGAAGGTTATACTTCAGCGAGATATCGAATGACGAGCTCAGGAGGGGTGAGCTTGATTTCCTTGAAGAAAAAAAAAGATGATTCTCAATTGAGATTAGCAGCATATCAAAGGAAGATGACTCGGTATTATAACGCCAAAGTGAAGAAGAGGTCCTTCCGGATAAATGACTTAGTGCTTCGGAGAGTGTTTCTATCCTCCAAAGAGCTAGTGGTGGGAACCTTAGGGCCAACTTGGGAAGGACCATACTACATTAAGGAGGAGATCCTACCTGGAACCTACTAGATCAATGACATGGATGGAAATGTTCAACCTCACCCATGGAATGTTGAGCATTTGAGGATGTATTATCAATGAATGTAACACATGGCTGGAAGTTGTTCTCAGCCTTTGCAAATAAATAAAATCTTTGTTTCAAGAAATTTGTCAAGCGTGGACACCTAGGATAAGAGGATACAATCCCTAAAGGGGCCACCTAGTTTGAACTCTGAGCCATACATCACATGCCTCCCTATGACGAGGNCCTATGACGAGGCTGAACGTCAAGGAAGAAGCCATTGTATGGATGAACCATCCACCATGTAAGGAAGCGTGGGAGCCTCAGAGGAGAGGATACAGTCCCTAAAAGGACCACCTTGTTTGAACTTTGAGGCATACATCACACGCCTCTCGTTGAAGCTTCAGTTATTTGATTATGTCAGTTTACTTAAAGTCCAAGATACAGCCAAATCGAGTATTAGTTTGTTCATTTAAAGCCTAAATAATTCAAGTTAAGCTTGTCGGTCTAAATTCAATTCAGCTTTGGTTCAGTTAGTTGAGTTCGATTCAGACGAAGTTCAGAATGCAATTTGTCGAAGTAGTTTATCGCAGTTAAGTGCATTATGGATGTCCATTTACTTGGAAGAAAAATAACGGAATCATAAGAAATACGAGATTTGTAAAAAATTCTCCATTAGTCAAGCAAAAAGTTAATTACATTTGGAGGCCAGAGATATAACAAGGAAAAGACAACCTAAGCTACTGTTGAGGTGGCTGAGGAGCCGGAGCGTCATTGGCCTGATCAGGAACTTCTTTAGCAGGCACTTCGACTTCAGCGAGTGCCTCTTCAATAGCTTCCTTAGCTGGAGTCTGAGGCACTTCTTCTACCAATTTCCTCAGCTGGGGTTTGAGGCACCTCCTCTAAAAATTCAACTTTTAGCTCGGAAGCGTCTAGTTCAGGATAGAGCTCCTCGACTCTACCTACCACTTCGTTGTAGGCAAACCTCCTCCAGTAGATGGCGAAGCGCTGATACTCCTCCGTCAAATGGAAATTGGCAATGTAGTTCTTCACTACCTCTTCCCCAGCCTGCTGAGCCTCCGTTATTGCCTTTCTCGCCTCGTCTGCAAAGTGCCTCACTTGAGTCTCCATGGCAGAAACTAGCTTGGCCTCACCTTCCATTTTTTGGGCCCTCGGCTCATTAGCCTCTACCTTCTCCTTTTTTAATTCTGCCTCAGCAGCATGTAACTTCTCATACGAGGCCATGTTTCTCCGTTGAATGTCAGATAACATTTCCTGGCACTCAAGGGCCAAATGCCCTCGCACTTTGGCTAACCAAAGTAGCAGTAAGGTCCATCGCATCACAGGTGGACACGTAGTTCTGCCATCTCTCAGTCGAAAATTTATTAAAATTTTCTATGGCGCCTTGGACTTCAGTTGTCAAAATCTCCAGAACCGCCGAGGCTATTTGATCATCCTTCCCACCGAGGAAGTTCCCAGACTTCGCTGGGGTCCTCTCAACTTGCCCTTTCTTAGGGGCCTCGAAAGCTGATACTATTCCCTTCTTAGCTTTCTCACTAACCTTTCGAGACTGCTCCACAACAGTAGCCTTAATCGAAGATTAAAGAAGTTTTGGCTATTGGGAAGCCCTTTTTTTAGAATGGGACACGATGGACCCAAAGTTGGCAGAAGCCCCACTTGCATGAACAAGTTTTCTCTTCTTCTGGGGCTCTTCCACTTTTCCCTTGCCTCTATCAGAGGCCATTTGAGCCTCTTGGGAGCCTCATCTCCCCCCTCCCCCCAACCTTTACAAGATTTGTCTTTACTGAAGCGCTCCAGCCTCGACCTCGTCTGCTTAGTCCCAGAGGATGAAGGCTTCAAAGCTTTTGTGCCTGTGACGGCGATGGCCTTCAAGATAGTAGCCATATCAGGTACTGGATACTCCTTTTTGGCGAATTTATCTGCAAAAGCGAAGGAAAAAGTTAGAAATTGCTAAAATGAAGATAAGCTCTTAAAAGTAAATGAGCCTTTTACCTTTGGAGGCCATCAATCCGAAGTCCAGGAAATAGCTGATTCGATCAATAAGGTGGGCAAAGCTTCTGTGCCTCAGGGATAGTTTGTAAATGTTTTCAATGACATCCCACTCAGCCTCGTGAAGTTTGTAACGCGAATCGAAATTTGTAAAGAGAGCAAAATAGAATCAGTACCAAGATATTGGACATAAATAACAAGCTGAATGACGAGGCACTCACGGGCTTCGTAGCACACAAGCTGAGACAGTTTCTCTCTCAACCAACTGCCACCTACTCCCAACCCAGAACCAGGACTCCTTCCGTCCCTTGATAGAGGAAGGAAGCCCTACTACGAAAGGAGCATGACCACCCTAAGGAGTGATGTAGTACCACTCTTTGGAGTCATCCTTCCCCACAACTCGAGCCTGAAAAATGATTTAGAAGACGTGCAGTGGCATGTCCTCACCAAAGGAGACCTCTTTCCAAAGGAAGTAGGCCCCCAACTAATTGGGTCCACCCCTTTGGCAAAATCTGGGTGGGAGACAACATGAAGTTCCTCAGCACAATCCTAAAGAAGGGATACAGAGGCAGACACATTTCTGCTTTAAGCAGGAATTCACTGACAGCCACACAGCCTGGCCTCGGAAAGCAAGCTCGCTCGTGGGCTTTCGGAACTAGAAACTCTACATAGTGAGGTATACAGTATGTTTCCCTAAGTTCTACTAGTTTAGAAGAAGTCATGGAAGATGGAATCTTGGCAGCCACCCAATCCGCCTCGTAATCTATAGGCTCCTCAGTCATGCTATACCAATCTCCCGATTCCCTTGACACAGACTCCTCCCCAAACATAGCTACGGTAATAGCCATAGACGTCTCGACAGACATGGCAATCGAATGACAAGATGAAAAATGATAGAAAACAAAAGATTGAAAATCCTTTCACAAGGGAATACCTAAACAAAAACAAGATCTAGAGACTCGTCGGAGAACAGGAGAATGTCGGAAAACTTCTGAAGGAGAACTCGAGAGAATTTGGAGAATATTTTACAAAGGTAAAGTTTTAAAATAATAAAGTTTCAACTTTTATACAAGGAGAAATTGAATCCCAGCTATTGGATAGAGGACCAATTGATCTAAGGTGTCCAATCATGTGGTAAATCAAAATCGTAGAATGTAAAAGGTTTATGCCATCAACGCCTCAGATCACGTCGTGAAGGTCACGCGCCAGCTTCTGTGCGTGAGCGTTTTCCACAAGCAATGCACGCTCATCATTTGCCATCATTACGCATTTAATGTAACGACTGTACGTGTATTGGAAGTTGTATCGCTACAACTACCTTGCCTAGGAAACATGCGAAACCATCAAATCGTGCGCACTAACATCGAAGTCAATCAAAGTAAGTGAGCATCGACAGTTCAGCAATTTTCCCTACCTCAGCTCACAGACAAATTCAACTTCCAAGTAAGTGAGCCTGGGCAGTTCAGCAATATTCTCTGCCTCAGCTCTTAAACATATTCAGCTACCTTCAAGGTATCTAAGTAAATCATAAATCAACTATCAATTACACGCACAATATAAATATTTATGCCTGGACTTGGGGGACTAGTATGATGATTCAGAAATTTTAAAAGTTTTCATTAAAAGTTTCCATGTGATATCCGAGGAGGGCACTTCGTTAACTGCTAAAAGTCCACGCATAGCATAAATAATTATACATGACCTTTGGGGACTATTGTTATGACTTGTTATCAGATGCAGCCATGTGGCCATATTAATTAAGTCGTGGGTCAAACCGCTATGAATGACGAGGCCCATGCCATTCCGAGGCCCCATGTATGATCGAGGTCCATGTTATTTCGAGGCTCTTCAACTAGCGACGGCCCACGTAAAGTTGAATTAATTGAAGAATTATTGATGTGACCTTTGTAAAAAGTGTATTGATGTCTTGTCTTGTCAGTATGGTATAGGAGCATTAAATGATCTGAAAGGCTAGGAAAGTCAACTTTATGGCTAAATCTTGATGCTTTGGCCGATGAGATAAGGCCACATATAGTTAGATCCAAGGGTCACTAATTCATTTGGAATACTATAAATACCTTCACCATGTAACAAATGAGGGTGAATGCAAATTTATATACAAAGAACCATACTATTTGCTCCCTAAACATACTTTCTACTACAAATCTTGCTCTTATTAATTGTTGATTATTATACAATCGTATCCCATTACCCTGTCGGAACCCGAACGGAAAAGTCTCGTGTTGTTGAGCTCCTCCCACGTCCAAACTTGTAGTGATCTTGATCGTTGATCGGTATTTACGTGTTAGATCTAGTTTGTGCATGCACAAGTGGGTCCGACATCTGTTGGCAGTATTTTTTGAGGTCAACAAGTTTAATACCGAAATTGTGTCTCAATATAGGGGAATTATTATGATTTTTGTTGAATGGATCTTAAGTTAGGTTGTTAAACTAGAACTTTTATATTTTTGTCAAAGTTAAGATTTTCTTGAGTTGGATTTCTTTGTCTTTCCCTGTCTTATGCCAGTTTCTGATGCGATGAATTTTATTATGTTTCAAAATATTATATTTATTTCTCTCTTTTTTTTGGTAGGGGTTGGGGGTGGTGGTCTATTGATTACGAGCAAAGTAGCTATTATAAATTTGGGTATGCCTTCATACATGCTAATACTTTCAGCTTGGCTCAAACTTGTATCTACTATTAATTAGTATGGGGTAGTATTGAGGGTGGCGTTAATCGTTACTCGATGTTGAGAGAAGCTTATGGTGGCTAATGGCTCCTTGAGATGCTATTACTATTTAAGATTCCTTACCATGATGAGATGAACAAACAATTTCATTGCCCTTGTTTATGAGATGGGAATAGCTATTTGAGGGCCATAATGCAAATTGGTTTCGTTAGAAAGTTGTAAGGAGAATGACTAGACTGTTGTATCTGGTTTTGCTTATGTTTTTTTTTACTTTCCACCAGCTTTTAAATGATTGAATGCACTTCAGAATCTAGACACTTGTGAATTTTGTTATGTGCATGCTAAATTTATATTTTTCTTACTTTTCATAAGCTGTTAAATAATTGGACGATCTTCAGAATCTAGCCACTGCGAATTTTTTATGTGCATGCTAATCTTTTTTTTTTAGATGGAGCATTAGCGAGACACTAATATGCTCTCAAAACTCTTGAATAATCCAATAAATTTTAAACTCCTTTTTTTTTTAACATCTATAATTTTTATATTAATAAAAACACAACAAATATAAAATTCGTGCAACGCACGTGTCAACAACTAGTATATATATAGATCTGATAGTACGAACAATGGATAATGCTCTTGCAAAATTGAGATGTGTAATCCTATATACTTACTGTGTGCTTGGAACTTGACATGTTTATATTTGGGTGATCGGAAGCAATCTTATCCTGCAATGAACGTTGACTTACAAGTTGTTGACTCATATTCGCCATAATAATCTCACTGTTTTCATGATAACGGTTGTAGAGATGCTTCGATGTTTCCAGTTGGCATTCTTTCGTGTAGAAAACGTATGGAACAAAATGATCTCGAAGATG
>CAIGRN010140218.1:0-23419 GCA_903798345.1 Fraxinus anomala
GCAAATTACATTTTAAGTTTATTTTTTCCCTTTTATTTATTTGTCGACGAAAATTTATTTTTCTTTTTGTATTTATATTTTTGATTTACTATGCCTCACAATTGTTGCAAAACGAATATGATACTGGATTAATCCAATATCATTTTGAAGAAAAATAAGAGATTATAACCACAATATGAAATAATTGATTACAAAAACAATGCAATTTGCAAAGCGAAGAAAATTTTATTACAATATGAAAAAAGAATATAAAAGATTTATGTTTTCAACTTTGTCCAACTTAATCTAAATACTTCTAAAGCCCTAAAAGTAGAGTTATAGATGTAATTGAATGTTCAAAACGTGTGTAAAACACGAAACGAAATTGGACCCCGAAAGTAGCGGCAGCTAGCTCGCGATGTGTGTCGCCCGAGTGGTAAGGGCAGTGCTAGGGAGCTACATGTATGGTGTCGCCGTGTCGATACTCTGAGTCTCGGGAAAAAGCTTTGTTCCTTTGCCAAAATTGATGTCCAAAAATTTCTTGTCCATATCTTGACATTTTCAAGTCCAAAACAAATTTCAACTCTCAATTGGGCTTTGAAATAGAATTTTTACAAGAATTTGCCAAATAAATTTCGAATAGCATTCCAAATAGCATTCCAAATATAATTTTTCTTAAGTCGATTTTAATTAAAATTCTCCATAATCTTTCAAATAGAATTCATGTCACATACAAATTCTAATATATATTATAAAGAATATATTTAAATTTCGAGAATCAAATATTTTATACACTTCAACAAGCTTTCTCTTCATTCTGCATTTTCATATGAAACAATTATTGTTTTCTTTTCATATTTTATTCAACATATTTTTTTATAGTCGATTGAGTAATTTAAGAAACAGAGTATTGAAATATGTGATTTATTAAATGTAATTATTGCATATTAAAAATAGAAAGCAAGTTTGGCTCTCTAAATTTGGAGAGTCAAACTCATTTTCTATCTTAAAAAATAAAATATCAAGTTTTTTGGAACTCATTTTTAAGCATTGATTCTCGAAAATAAAAAGGATTTTATATTTAAAAAGTTGGTGATGTTCTTAAAGAAATATGAGTCTAACTTATCATTTATGGTGCTGATTACAAACATGGAATATGCATGGAGAGAAAATATATTATAAGCAATTCAATTGTCAAGAGATTACTTATATGAAAATTATTAATTAAATGTGTTTGATTGATTTAATTCTTAATATAGAAAATATTATATTTATTCATTTTTTATTGGTGGGTAAATGAGAAAGAGAAGATAGATGAGAGAGAGAGAAAGAGATGATGAATGACTTGAAAAATAAAAATCACATTTCTCTAAAAAAAAAAAATCCTTATTTTCAAGGAAAAATGGTCACGTGACCAAAAGTAGAAAATAATTTTTCGTAGAAAAAGTTGTCAATTAAATGGCACAAAAGTAGAAAATTATGTGAAAACATATTTTTATTGACAATCAAACGCATTGATTATGTGAATTCAATTTTGTTTACTCATTTTTAAATACACCTTAAAAAAATTATTTTCACATTTCTCCTTAATTTGTCCATATTCTTAACCACACCCACTCAAAAAATTTCCTCTCAAATGATATCTCCCACAAAAGCTTAGGTGGGATCGATTACTAATAGTTCTCGGTTGCTGGTTTACAAGCATCGACCATTAATTTGTTAACAAAAAAATGATATTTAATTAATTTCTGACTTTACCAATAATTCAAAGGTGTAAATTGTAATCCAACACCCATCGTTTAGCCTTCACTTGGCAAAATTTAAATTAATTTATAAAGAGATATAGTAACGAATTCCGCAAAAAATGTGTGAATAATAAATAAATAAATAATAATTATGAATACGTACTTCAAACTAATATTTAATTTTGACTAAATTTATAAATTGGTTGCGAAATAGTGACAATGAGTGTCTAATCTACTTAGGGCTTGTTCGGTATTGATTAAAAGTCAATTAAAATTGAAAATATAGTCGTTATAGAGTCCTAATCGTCTAATAAAAGTCAACAATAACGATTACTTTTTCAATTTTAATCTCTATCAAACACACCCATAATTTGGCATGTCTCGATCACCGTCTTTGTCTTGTATTCTGAATTGAAATCTCGTGTCAGTCTTGTTTGAGCCTCATTTTGTTAAAAAATGCATTTTGAATAGTGTATTGATGAAAAATGTATAGTTAACAAATAAGAAAAAAATTGAATTTGTGTAATATTATTTTATTGAAATAAGTGTAGTTGAAATTAGATCAAAACACTCTTTAGGAATGCCTTTTTTTTTTCCCCAAAAATTGGGCTCAAATAAGGGTAGGAATACTGAAATGGGGAATTTGTTTAAAAAGCCTAGTCAACAATAATATTTGATAAAATAGCCTATAGTCAATAATATTTGGTAAAATAACCATTGGCCTATTTTATCATGTATTAAAAGTCATAAAAAAAAGTCATAAATACCCTTCATTTGAAATGTCTGAAATGTCCAATTTCAAACCAAAATTTACTAAAATTCCATAACATGAATTCCTACTTTCATTCTCACTTTTTATGCCCAATTTAAAACCAACGGCAAAATGGCATGCTATCTTTTTAAATGACTAAGTACCGTTTTAACAAATTTTATTTTCATTTCACTTTATGTTCCATCGTATCAACATGAAAATTAATGACAAACACGTTTTAACTATATCCGGAGTGAAATTTAGAATTCGTAACCGAAATGACATACTTTCGTTATAAACGATTTGATGACGTTTTAACTAATTTTTTGTTTGTTTCACTTTATATTCTCTCGTACCCACATAAAAATGAAAGTAAAAAAATTTTCACCATATTTAGAGTAAAATCGATAAACAACATTAAATTTCCAAGATCAATAAAAAAAATCACTCGACAGTGATCAACAACATTGTTTAACGAGTAAACTATAATATTCTTCACTATGAATGAATGTAAATATCCTAAATTTCATTATATTTCAATAAGATACTCAAAAGATAGTTTGTTTAACTTATGTAAGTCTTTTAAGATGTTCAAAAATATGATCGAATAGTTTTAAAGTGAAATTGAGACTCTGTAACTCAAAATGACATGCTGACATTTTAAATAGCTAGTTGCCATTTCAACTAGTTTTGTATTCATTTCACTTTATATTCACTTATATTTATATAAAAGTTAAATGAATTTAAGTTTTTGCCATATTTGAACAACAAGTTAGATACAAAGTTCATCCGATAATGACCAACAATATTGTTTCGTAAACAACTTACACAGACTTCACTATGAATAAAGGTAAGTAATACAAATTTCATTATATTCCAATTGTGAGATAAAATACTCAACAAATTAGCTAATTCAACATATACAAGTTTTCTAAGATATTTCAAATTATGATCAACTANAATTTCATTATATTCCAATTGTGAGATAAAATACTCAACAAATTAGCTAATTCAACATATACAAGTTTTCTAAGATATTTCAAATTATGATCAACTAGTTTTTAAATGAAATTGAGACCCTGCGGCCTTAAACGACATTTGATCGTTTTAAATGTATGGTTGACGTTTTTACTCATTTAGTATTCATTTCTGTTCATTCACGTTTGTTATGGATGGATGAATGTTAATTGTTGAATTTAATCTTGAAATTGTGATAGTATTTGATAAATTCTGATAGCTATTTTGATCAGATTTTTGGTAACTATAACAGCAACACTGTTTGTTCAAATCAAAATGGCATATGGTCATTTTAAACATATGTCTGGCCTTTTTACTCATTTATTGTTCGTTTCGGTTCATTCACGTCTATAATCACATGAAAGTTTAAGCACGAAAGTTTTAACTATATTTCGACATTGCGGTCAACACATTTGTTCAAACTATAATAAGCCACTCCATAATTTGGTAGGAAACTACACTATACTTGGCAATAAAGAAAAACGTAAGTAACAAGTGTAGTATAGAAAACATAGCAGGTGTAGTCATTCAATGTGTACGAGTCATGTATGATATTTCAAAGCATATTTTACTAATTTCGGAGTGAATCGATACCCCCGACCCAAAACGGAATCTGATCGTTTTAAACGTATGGTTGACATTTCTACTCATTTAGTGTTCGTTTCGATTCATTCATACCCGTAACCACATGAAAGTGTGGGGATGATATTTTTAACTATATTTCGATGTTGCAATCGACATATTTGTTCAAATTATAGTAAATCACTTTCTGATAGTAAACTATACTACACTTGACAATACAAAGAAACTAAGTAGTAAGTATGGTATCCAAAACATAGCACATGTAGTCGTTAAATGTGTATGCGTCATGTATGATGTTTCAAATACTGTTTTACTAGTTTCAGAGTGAAATAGATACCCCGTGACCCCAAACGGCATCTGATCATTTTAAACAGAGGGTGACCGTTTAGGGTTTAGGTTTTAGGGTATATGGTTTAGATTTAGGGTATAGGGCAAAAGAGAAAAAACATGTAATTATTCAACATGCCTTTTTAAACGACTAAGTACCGTTTTCACAAATTTTGTATTCGTTACACTTTATGTTTCCTCGGATTCACATGAAAATTAATGAAAAACATGTTTTAACTATATTTAGAGTAAAATTTAGAGTTCGTAATTGTAATGACGTGCCATCGTTATAAACGATGTGATGGCGTTTTAACTAATTTTGTATTTGTTTCATTTTATATTTTCTCGTAGCCACATGAAAATGAAAGTAGAAAAATTTTCACTATATTTAGAGTAAAATCGATAAACAATAATAAACTTCCAAAATCGATAAAAAAATAATAATTAAAAATTCACCCTATAATGATCAACAACATTATTCCATTAGTAAACTATACTAGTCGTCACTATGAATGAAGGTAAGTATCCTAAATTCCATTATATTTCAATAATAGATAAGATACTCAAACAATTAGTTTGTTTAACTTTAAGTCTTTTAAGATATTCAAAAATATTATTGAATAGTTTTAAAGTGAAATCGAGACACTTTGACCCAAAATGTCATGCTGACATTTTAAATGGCTAGTTGTCATTTAAACTAGTTTTGTGTTCATTTCACTTTATACTCACTTATATTTATATAAAAGTTAAATGAATTTAAGTTTTTGCCATATTTGAATAAGAAGTTAAAAACAAAGTTCATGTGTTAGTGACCAACACTATTGCTCCATAAGTAATTTACACTTTACTTTACTACGAAAAAAGGTAAGTAATACAAATTCCATTATATTCAAATTGTGAGATAAGATACTCAACAAATTAACTAATTCAACATATACACGTTTTTAAAGATATTTCAAACTATGATCAATTAGTTTTTGAGTGAAATCGAGACCATGTGACCCAAAACGGCATATGATCGTTTTAAACGTATGGCTGACGTTTTTACTCATCCGTTTTGGTTCATTCACGCCGTAACCACATGAAAGTTTAGGAATGAAAGTTTTAACTATATTTTGACGTTGCAATCAACATATTTGTTCAAACTATAATGAGTTACTCCATAATCTGGTAGTAAACTATACTACGCTTGACAATAAAGAAAATGTAAGTAGCAAGTATACTATCCAATACATAGCATGTGTAGTCGTTCAATGTGTACGAGTAATGTATGGTGTTTCAAACATTGTTTTACTAGTTTCGGAGTGAAATCGATATCCAGTGACCCCAAATAGTATCTGATCATTTTAGGGTATAAGGGTTTAGGTTCTAGGGTATAGGGTTTACAAAACTGAAAAAACATGTAATTGTTCGACATGTACAAGTCTTATATGATATTCAAAATAATATTTTACTAATTTTGGAGTGAATTTGAAGCTCCTTGATCCAAAACGGTATGTTGTCATTTTATACGTAAGGATGCCATTTAGGGGGTAGAGTATACAAAAACATAGCATGTGTGATCGTTCAATATGTACAAGTGAAATCGAGACCCTATTACCCAAAACGACATAATATCATTTTACAAGTATGATTGCCGTTTAGGGTATTCAAAACATAACACGTCTCCCACTGAAATCTACCCATCACCTAAAATGGCACATGAACGTTTTAAGCGTATAATTGCCATTATTTCAGTTCACATCATTTTTGCTCAGTCAGCCCGGACAATTCATCTACGATATTCCAATACTTGTTTCGTAGTGAAATCGAGATCTCGTGACCTAAAATGGCATGTTGTCGTTTTAAATGTATAGCTGCAGTTTTTTAGACAGGATGAATTTGTGTAGTTAATAATACAATTTGTTTTTCCATCGCATAAATATACAAGCCGTCATTAAAACTGCAACTCCGTTTCAACCTTGACTGCTTCAATGTTTGAATAAAACATTCATACAATTGAAAACATATCAAAATTTCATGGAAACACTAGTCAACATCCAAACAATTATGGATCAAAATGAATAGCAAAAACTTCAGTAGCTAGTGTCTTGCTCCAACATTCAATCATATGATCAAATATAAATTTCACGTCTAATCCAACCGACAAAAGTTCTATAAACCTGATAGAGTATATTCTGCAATCTCCCCTATAAAGATATTTGAATAATAAATACAACATATGTAGTATCAAAGCAATGAAAATATAAAGAATGTTAAATATGGATTATTTACACATTGTTTTGTTGCGGAACTTCTACACGGGGTATCGATTTCACTCTGAAACTAGTAAAACAGTGCTTGAAATATCATACATGACTGTCACATATTGAACGACTACGTGTGCTATGTTTTGGATACTATACTTGCTACTTACGTATTTTTTTATTGTCAGTATAGTGTAGCTTCCTACCGGATTATGTAGTGACTCACTATAGTTTGGAAGAATGTGTCAATCACAATGTGAAAATGTAGTTAAAACTTTCATCCCTAAACTTTTACGTGGTTACGGGGCGTGAATGAATCGAAACGAATACTATATGAGTAGAAACGTCAGTTACACGTTTGAAGCGATCGGATGCTATTCTGGGGTATGGGGTATCGATGTCACTCTAAAACTAGTAAAGCAGTGTTTGAAACATCAAACATGACCGGTACACATTGAACGACTAAACATGTTATGTTTTGGATACCATACTTGTTACTTACATTTTTCTTTATTCTGAAATTTAGTGTAATTTATTGACGAAACAATATTGTTGGTTATTATAAGGTGAACTTTTGTATTGACCGTAGTATTCAAATATAGTGAGAACTTGTATTAATTCATTTTATATGGATACGAGTGAACATAAAGTGAAATAAACATAGAAATAGTTGAAACGATACCTAGCCGTTCAAAACAGAATCATGCCATTTAGAATCACGGGACCTTGATTTCACTCCAAAATAAATCGATCAGATCTTTGAACATCTGGAAGACTTATACAAGTTAAACGAGCTAATTTGTTGAGTATCTTATCCTATAATTGGAATATATGGAATTTGGATTACTTACCTTTGTTCGTAGTAAGTATAATGTAGTTTACTCACAGAACAACGGTGTTGGTCATTATCGTGTGAAATTTGTATAGACATTGATGTCCAAATGTAATGAAACTTGCTTTTGTATGTGCAAACTAGTGAAAATAAAGTGAAACATATATGAAATTAGTTGAAATGACAGCAAATCATTTAAAACGACAGATTGACATTTTGGGCTACGAGGTGTCAATGTCACTCTAAATATCGTGAAAACTTACACTCATTTTTATGTGGGTACGAGTATATAAAGTGAAACGAACACCAGATTAATTAAAACGTCATTGAATCGTTTTTAACGACAACATGCCGTTTTGGGTCACGAATTCTCAATTTCACTCCAAATATAGTTAAAATTTATTTTAATTAATTTTCATCTGGATACGAGAGAATATAAAGTGATACGAATATGAAATTAATTAAAACGACACTCAGACGTTTAAAAGACAGCATGTCGTTTTACCGTTGCTTTTGAATTATGTATATAAAACGAGAATGAATTCACTGTGATGTTATGGGTAATTTAGGTAATCTATTAATTTTGATTTAAAATATTTATTTTAAAACTTTAATTCTGATCAAAGGCTAATATTGCAAAATGTATTATGAAAGTGGCTATTTGACCCAATTTCCATTACTTGAAACCACGATTCACGAAAGAGAAATTTGCACTTTTTGAAATCGTATTTAATTATTTTAATTCAATTTTTTTTTTCTACTTTTTGAAAGTTATGGGACTTCATTTTTATTTTTTTACTGCTTTTTAAATTTTTGGTTATTTAAAGAAAATGAGAAATCCAACAATTAATGACCAATGACCAAAATAGGATAAATGACGAATTATGAGAATTGATTATGTCATAAAAAGATTAAGGATAGATTTATTACATTTCGCGCAGTGTGGACCAAAAATACAAATTTCTCTTCACAAAGACCCGACATTACCCTGCGTTTTACCCCAATCACCGCCGGCAAAATTTCTTACTCTCTCCGCATCAACGCTCCCTTAGCCACGTGTTTTCACCCAATTCTATCCCATCGCCGCCGTCTAAATCTAGTCCGGCGATACAGTTATTTATTTATATCTAATTTATTTTCACAATACCCATCTTTCCCTCCCTTTTAGCGGTTACGGATATTGCTGTAATTAATATTTATTGGTGTTTCGATCAGCTTCGTGATCCGCGTTATTACTTTCCGAAGGTTTACTTTTACTCTACCTGAATAGAATAAACAGCTGAATTTTCGATCTAAAAGTTGTGCAAGTTTTGTATTGAATAATGACCTATTTTTTTTCAGTATACAGAGATTTGGTTATACTTAAACAAGTGATTTATTGACGATCATCAACGATTTTGAGAGGGTTTAGGTGATCGGTAATTTTCGATGTCTGGACCGCTGGATCGATTTGCGAGGCCTTGTGAGTAAATTGTTTGTTTCTTGTAATCATGTTGACTTTATATAAAACAGGGTTTCCGAGATTGCTTTCTGTATGAACTAAATGTAATTAAATTTGTATAATTAGAGCTTCTGTCTATGAAATTCTCTAACTTGTTAAAGTGATTTTTGTTTCGAATTGAGTTTTATTTTTTTGCTAGTATGGGCAAATTTATTAATAAAAATGAAGAAATTAGGCGAACTTGGGATGGAGTTGAACTTTTCTACTACTTTTAATGGAAATTTCTGGATCAAAATTGTGGTGTACTTCCCGAGGTTTGTAAAGCCCTCTTCCTTTGATGTTTGATTTAGATATTCTTGTTGCTGCAGCTACAATACTGTATTTATTTGTTGTCTGTTTGTTTCTCAATTGGAAATGCTTCTGTATGTATGTGACTGGTTTTAAATGGCACGACTAGAACTAATTATCGTGGAGAGATGCAGATCATCTATGACTCCATTCATGGAACTAAGTTATATTCTCTGGACCTTGTTTCCCTTTCCCTAGAAATATTAGTTTAGAGGTGGAAGTATCAGTACCTAAAAATTGTGCATTCTTAATAGAAAAGTATTGGATTGTAATGAGCATTAAGTCCTAAAATAGCCAACCAAAGAACCACGATATGAGATTATTAATTTCAAAAAACGCAGAATCCTATGTTTTCTGATAATATTTTATTTTAATCACTTAACTTTGGTTTCTTCTATGAATCACACTGTCATTTTCTTTACTTGATATGATTTTTTATATCTATATTTGCTTTCCACATGGTAGGCTTTGAGGGCTCATCGGGTAATGATGAGAGAAGAGAAAGAAAATCTGATTTTGAGAATTCCGAAGATGAAAGGAGGACAAGAATTGGTTCCCTGAAAAAGAAAGCACTGAATGCATCCTCGAAGTTTAAACATTCTCTGAAGAAGAAGAAGAAAAGTAGAAACAAGAGCAATGGTCGAGTCAGCTCCGTTTCGATTGAGGATATCCGAGATGTCGAGGAGCTAAAAGCTGTTGATGAATTCCGGCAAGCCTTAATTTTGGATGAGTTATTACCAGCAAAGCTTGATGATTACCATATGATGTTGAGGTTTCCTACTCATTGATCTTTACTACATTTTCTTAAATGCATACAATTATTAATGAAATCTATGAAGTTCATCCTGGACCATCATGTTTTTGGAATGGATTTATAAGGGAGGTGACTGAAAAATTACCATTCATATGGGTGGATTATCCGCCTCAGTTTGCACTGAAATCACTTGAGTCTCACTAATTTCGATGTATGCACTCTTTGCCAGAGGATGCACAGCTAGAAAGTTTTTCCATGACCCACCTGTTAGGATCAACATCCCAAGCCAAAACCATGTTTGACTCCGTAATGATAATGACCTCCTATAATTCTTCTACAATATAAAACTAAACCTTTCATCTTTTAGTGAGAAAATATGTCCATTTCCTAAAGCGATGTCAATTATATAGTGTGAGACTGAGTGATGATTCAGACTTGAGGGATTACTTTTTGTTTCTTGTATGTTTTGTGTTTCCTGTTAGTGGGGGGAAATTGAAGACAATCTGACAGATTAATGTTTCTTGTAAAATTTTAGTACGTCCTTGGAGGGTGGCTTGTCACACTGCTAGCTTCATCTTTCAATGTGTGTGTGTGTGTGTGTGTGAATGAATGACAATGGATATAAGCATATTAATGTAGCTTTGCATTTCTATTTTATGAGCACTTGGTTCTGTTTTTGATTTCCCTTCTGATTCAGTAATCTATCAATCTTTTCTAAAATATAGACAAAATTGCTTTCAGGTTTTTGAAAGCAAGGAAGTTTGATATTGAAAAAGCCAAGCAGATGTGGGCTGATAGGATTCAATGGAGGAAAGATTTTGGTGCTGACACAATTATGGAGGTAATAGACCCGAAAATTTTCAAGCTCGCTCGTAGACCTGGCAAATTTCCTGGTTTCTCTTAGTGAAGATTGCCTTTTTGGAATTATGATTTGTTTTCTTCCAGGATTTTGAATTTAAAGAGTTGAATGAAGTTTTGAAGTACTACCCGCATGGTTATCATGGAGTTGATAAGGAGGGAAGGCCGGTGTACATTGAGAGATTGGGGAAAGTTGATCCCAATAAACTTATGCAAGTTACGACCTTGGACCGTTACATAAAATACCACGTGAGAGAGTTTGAGAAATGCTTTGCAATTAAATTTCCTGCTTGTACCATTGCTGCCAAAAGGCACATTGATTCAAGCACGACGATTTTGGATGTTCATGGTGTGGTATGATTCGTGGGTTCAGTTTTTAATTTTTACACTGTCATTACAGCAATACATTGTTAGTCATTATTCATTTCTACATGTAATGTTTCTCATTGTTAATTTTCAGGGTTTGAAAAACTTTACTAAGAGTGCGCGTGAACTCATTATGCGGCTTCAGAATATCGATGGAAATAATTACCCTGAAGTAAAATTTTAGATTTTTAGCTTGATCAGTGCTGTCAGTCTTTGCAAAGTCTTGGGTAGTGATATATATTGTACTTCAAATTTTTGCAGACGCTCCATCAGATGTTTATCATTAATGCTGGTCCAGGCTTTAGACTACTGTGGAATACTGTGAAGAGCTTCCTGGATCCCAGAACCACTACAAAAATTCATGTATGTCAGTATCCTTCCTTTAGTTGTTTGGAAGCATTGTTGTCCTCCTTAAGCGACTGACTGCAACTCGAATCTCTCTTTTTTCTGAAATTTATCACAGGTTCTTGGAAATAAATACCAGAACAAGTTGCTTGAAATAATAGATTCTAGGTAAATGGGATCATTCTTATCAGAGTTGACATTCATCATCTTGCTTATGATGACATTACTGTTGAATTCTTTTTGAATGACTGAATTTGGTTTTGTGGGTTTATGCAGCGAGTTGCCAGAATTCTTGGGAGGAATGTGCACTTGTGCAGATCAAGGGGGTTGCCTGCACTCTGATAAAGGACCATGGAAAAATCCAGAGATTCTAAAGGTCCTTCTCAGCCTGCTGAAAGTTTTTATACTTAACATAAAATGAGTGCATTATGTGTACTTTCCTGTCAGTAGTTGTGGTTGATTAATGAAAAAAATTGATCTCTTGACATTATGGTGTAGATGGTATTCAATTGTGAAGCACTACGTGCCAGGCAGGTTGTTAAAGTTCTTAACAGTGAGGGGAAGGTTGTTTATGCTAAACCACACTACCCAATGGTATGTCCTCCGTCTTGTGAATGGTATGTTAGATTTAAGTCAAAAGATCTTGGAATCATTTGGTTGTTGAAGCAGGTTAAAGGCAGTGATACTTCTGCTGAGTCTGGTTCTGAAGCTGAAGATTTTGCTTCACCAAAGGCCATCCGGAATTATTCACATCTTCAGTTGACTCCTGTTCGTGAGGAGGTAACGTTCAGTTCAGAGTTTATTTTTACAAGCAGATGTTTCAGTTTTTCTGTGATTGGGAAATATAAAATTGGATGTGGCTTAATTGAATACCTCTTTATTTTTGTTGAGTCGATCTGGGTGTTCGCAGAATTTAATAATTACCATTGTTGGGGAAAATTTCAACTGAAAGAACTTTTTGTTATTATAGTAGGTCGATCAAAATTGACTATGCTCTTTGTAGTCGACATTTTCAAATAATATTTGACTCATTGCACAGGCTAAGGCCAGTGGAACACCAACCTATTACGGTAACTTCTCGGGATATAATGAATATGTTCCCATGGTTGACAAGGCTGTTGATTCTGTTTGGAAGAAGCAAGTATCCTTTCAGAAGCCTAGTGTCACAAAAGGTTGGTTGTGAAGTCCATGGTTAGAAGTTTTTTGATCAGCATTTGTTTGCCTATATCATTCATAATTCAACAGAGTCATCCAATTCCTGCTGTGAAAAATATTATTATTTGAATAATGATGTGTATCCATGTCATGTAAATCTCTCTCTCTCTCTCTCTCTCTCTGGAACATAAGTACATACATTTTGCAAAGAAATGTTGCACCATTTTTCTCCAAAATCTGTCACCAAAACTGTGATTGTTGTCAGTGAGAAATTCATTTACTTTTACCTTTGTTTGCATAGATGAGCAGTCCACGGTTGCACAATTGACCAGAAGAAAAGATTTACAAAATTTATTATCTGCCTGTCTATTTTTGCTTACAGCTATAGGTTGGGTAGTTTCTGTTCCATTTTTCCATGGTTCATGGTGGTCATTTATCAATTTAGCTTGCTGTAAATGATTAATTTCTGCCATGTTGGTGGGATGTACAAATCCTTTTCTTGTCCAGAGAAATAAAAAAATGAATCTGATCTAGGATCAGAATAATCTGCCTAGAATGCTTTACAAATACTGGTCATTCATTTTTCATTCAGAAACGATTCTCGCACCTGATTCACAAAAGGCTCCAGAAGGACTACGTGCTCGGATTTTAGCCACTCTCATGGCATTCTTCATGACCATTTTCATGTTCTTCCGCTCAATATCATGCTGTCTCCCGAAAAAGGTTCCTGATGCATCATCACATCAAGAATCAACCATTACGGAAAATGCCTTTGACACAATCCCGAAGGAGGAATTTCGACCGCCATCTCCAACACCAGCATTTTCAGAGGGAGAAATGCTCTCTTCTGTGCTGAATAGATTGGGCAAACTTGAGGAGAAGGTCAATACTCTTCAAACAAAGTCATTTGTAATGCCCTGTGAGAAAGAAGAACTGCTGCATGCTGCTGTTTGTCGAGTAGAAGCCCTAGAAGCAGAGTTAATTGCAACCAAAAAGGTAGATTCTATTTTGACAGTACTTCTTTTGCAACCAAAATCCATTCTTCTGTGACAAATTAGATTCAGTACAGTTGTACTCTGCATTCTTGAGGATTTGCTTTTAACTAGATTTCTGTGTTATGCACCTCTTTCTAGAGGCACTTGAAACTGATATTGGATTGGATTTTCACATGGGCAGGCTCTGTATGAGGCTTTGATTAAGCAAGAGGAGCTGCTTGCTTATATAGATGGTCAAGAAGAAGCCAGACTTCGAGTGAGTTAATCAGTTCTTTGTTCTTGATATTTACAATAGAAGCTTTAACATTTAAAATCACATGAAGAAGCCAGACTTCGAGTGAGTGAATCAGTTCTTTGTTCTTGATATTTACAATAGAATTTTTTAACATAAAATCACGAACCTTACTCTTTCTCAAACATCCACGTGCTACTTACTATTGTGTTAATCTGATCCTCCTCATGAATCAAAATTTTTAGAACACATGCAGACACTATAGTATGCATATCTATCCTGTCTCAGTCATTCACGCATAGGAGGGAGGGAGGGAGGGAGATAATGGTAGTCTAATGACTTCCGTTGATATATGGTTCTGTTTTGGTATTATGCAGAAAAAGAAGTTTTGCTGGTAAGGTGTCAAGTGTGGTGCTTCGATGTTCCAGGGATATGTTTGGCTGTGTTGACGTATAACAAATATCCTCAAATCTTATTGAGTTAAAATTGTGTGTGTAAATTTCGTTGATGTTGGATTTCTACCTTGTTTGAGAAAGTGAATTGAGCACATAAACTTCCAGTTTATGTAAAAATTACTGAAAGGTTTTATCAGGTGTGTTAAATGCTCTCTCTCTCTCCAACTAACTTATATGGCTTATTTGGTAAGACAAATTGTACAGTGCAACAGTATTAAAGATTGGAAGTATAGCAGAACAGTTTAAAGAACAAAAATAAGTTCAACTCCTCTACTAGAACTGTGTAACAAACATGCTTTTATTGGCAATGGAAAGGCTTATCTAGGAAGCAGTATACTATCTAGGAATGCACATGACAAAATAAAATATTTGAACTACTTTTTCTTCTTCAATTTAATTAATTCTTGTAATGTTCACGGTCTTTAATTTTTACATATAAACATTAGCAGACACCTGCATTTTTTTGGTGTCTGGATATTAGAAACGCCAAAACTACGTCTTAAAAGAATATGGTTTCTGCCCACAAAAGATGAAGAACTTGTTGTTTTTCTTCTTCTCAATGTAGGCAATGAGACCCTTTTGTTGAATGAGAGTATCTTCGAGTGCCTGCATTTGCATTATCGGATGCATAAACAAATGTTTCATGCGATATGTGGCAACATCACCAGTGGATATATCTCGTCCACATCGGGCAGGAGATCAGTTTTGAGAGAACCAGATACCTTAATAGTTGCTGAAGGCTCTTGTTCCAAGATATTGACCCGACTCAACGCAGCACTAAGCATTTCCTCCTCCTCGGGTGGCATAGCTGTTGGCTTCACGCTGAGAACCCTCACCTTCTCTTCTAGTTCATTCATACGTTTCATCATGCTGATGTACTGAGTCCCTGAGATAGCAGCTTCTGGCAATTTGTACGTCGGTGCCCGATCTTTAATCATCTGTTGACAGCCGTACATGGAAGTCGAGTAGAGGGTAGCAGCTATGAGCTTCTTTGGCATGTCCCGTGTCATTCGGACCATGGTAACTACGCTCATAACTAAGGTCATCACCCTGGTAAAGATCCGGTTCCTAATTCCCTCCGAAGTTTTACAAGCACTGTGCACGGAGACGTAATCAACAGCTACAGGGAGAGGAAAATGGGAAAACCTGGTAAATTCACCACATTGTGACAGTTTTGACAAGATAATGTTGGCTTAAAATGGATAAACCGACAATCTCAATGTGCATGAAACCAATAATAATACCTGTGAACTTCCTTAAGAATAGAAGTCAAAAGTAACATTTTGTCTGTGGCAGAGATACACGAGATTGGACAAGACTAGACATGACTAAAAAATGAGTAACAAAGTTTGTCAATTGTCCTGTCTAGTATGGTCGAAACCATCATACCGAACATGTCATGAAGATATTACACACGTTTCATAAATACACAGAATATCCCAACTGGAAGTGATCCAGGATTTGTTATTTCAAATAATCTAAAGTGTGATTATGTACCTTCAGGAGCAAATTTGTCAGTTTTTACTGCTATCGGCCGAGTAGCATCAACAGCTTTGCCAACTGGTACGCATTCCTCAGGTTGAATATGCTAAATAAAGGTGAAGATTTCATAGAACGTAAAAACTATGCAGTTCAAAGGGAAAAGTGAAGATTTCATTTGAACAAATCCATTTGTTTCAAATGACTAATAATACCGAGGCAAATGTTGTAGTTTTACTAGTAATACAAGAACAGCAAACTAAGCCTTGTTCGCAACATATTTCAAATTTGGGCTTGGGTACATGAATCTTTTTCCGTCACTCCGCTCAGTAAGTCAATAGTAGTTCCGTTACAACTTACTTTTTCATGAACGGGAGATGGCTGTGGGTTTGCTGTGTAGTCCCTAGTAACCTTCAGAGAATCTGTTTCCAAGCTGAAAGAAACGTTTTTCTTCACATTCTACATGCAAAATGTTTAAGGTCAGAGTTCAATGTCATAATTATAAAAGTAGGCCGTAAAAGCGAAGAATAAGAAAAGAGGTAGATGTGCTGAAAGATTGTGTACCTTAGAATTAGCATTCTCGTGATGTGAAATTATTTTCTCGTCCATAGCTAGAATGACAATTTTGTTCGAGAAGTTATGTTCGCCATTACGTACCATCTACCATTATCAGTTCCCATCATTAGTAGTTCGTAAACACAGAATCAGAAAACAGAAAAGAAAATCAGTAAAGTGAAGATAGATTTTGATGAAATAGATAACCTTAATAATCTCCTTGTCATTCCAAGGGCCCTTATCAGAACGCAGACAACCGCCTTTTTCTGCACATGTGCATTTACCTCCCAAGAACTCCGGTAACTCGCTGAAACAAAATCAAAAGAATAGAATGCTGTTATAGAAGTTTTAAGAAGTATTAAAACTAAGGAATATTGGCCAGCCTCCCTTTGACTCGAGAATAAATAAGAATTTTCCAAGAAAACTTGCTAGTGGAGGAAGACATCCTAGGATAAGAGACATATGGCTAAAGAGAGCCAAAAAGCATCTTTTGTGAGGGTTATATGAATAGAGATGTCAAGCAACAGTCTTCTCTTCCTATCACTTCATTTCCATGGTCGAGAAATCTGACCTCACCAGGCCGAGAGAAGGAAAAAGAGTGGGATTTGACATCGAATTTATAGGTTTCTGTAAAATGGAAAATCCGCTAGATTCAACGACAAAGATTACCTAGCATCAATAATCTCAAGCAGCTTGCTCTGGTATTTATTTCCCAAAACCTCGAAAAAGAAAAGGCACAACCAGTCATTTCACTGAATTTGACAAATAAGCGATATTTGGCATAAGCTGATTATAGCTCACATGAATCTTCGCCGTGGTCTTAGGGTCAAGGAATGACTTGTCGGTGCTCCATAAAAGCCTGAATCCAGACCCTGCATTGATGATGTACATTCGACATAGAGTCTACACAATATATCGAACATGCAAATGCCCGATCAGAATTCCAAAACAATAACACAAGTGAAAAATATATAAAGCAGAAAAAAAGTGGTTCTAAAACTAGAAAAAAGAAAGCAAAATAAATACTTCAGGATAATTATCACCATCAATCTTCTGAAGGCGCTGAATTAGATCTCTAGCAGCTTTATTGAAATTTTTCAGTCCCTGCATCTAATGATTATTAGTGGAAAATGCAATCACATTTGTTTTTTTTTTTTTGGTTAAGTATCTTATTTAAAAGGGTTTCAAAACTGCATTTGATTTACTTTGGAAATGAAATTACTGGTTGCTTTTAATTATAAAGAACACCCATGCATACCACTCCTTGTACATCCAAAATGGTTGTGCTCTGGTCGATGTGCTTGTTGGCTGCAATGGAACAGGCTGGAAACTTGTCGACAAAAGTCCTCTCGAACTCCTGAACATGGTACTTGAGATAGCGTTCTATTGTTGTGACTTGCATGAGCTTCACTGTATCAACTTGACCAAGTCTTTCAATGTAAACAGGTCTCCCGTCCTTGTCGACTCCATGATGCCCTTGAGGGTAGTATTTAAGGACCTCGTCTTTCTCCGTGAAATCGAAATCCTAAAAATGATGATAACAATCAGGGAAGAAATGCAAATCAGATGCTTACCAGAATTATTTAGCTTTAAAAACTACCATTTGGCCATCAGTACCTCCGTAACTGTGTCAGCACCAAATTTCTTTCTCCATTGCAGCATATCAGTCCACATTTGCTTTGTTTTCTCAGCATCAAATTTCCTAGCTTTCAAAAATCTGCATGATCAACAAAAAACAAACAAGTCCACTGTTAAGAATATAATGTATTCATTAAATGTCAAGTGTTTCCTCGATACAAATTCTAGAATATGAGAAAAGAATAAAGTACACCTTAGCAGTATATGATAGTCATCGTTTTTTTCTGGTAGTAATTCTTCCAAGACTAGTGCTTGACGAAAGGCATCCACGGCCTTTAATTCCTCCGAATCACGCTCGTCCTCAAGCACTATAGACATAACTCTACTATTTCTCCTGCCCTTTTTAGTCAAGGAATGCCTGAACTTGGTAGAGGCATTAATTGCCTTTTTCTTGAGAGACCCAAGCCTTGTCTTCCTCTCATCCTCAGAGTTTTCCATGTCTACTTTTTCGAGACCTAAAATAGAGTTTGAAGAAATGAACTCTTAATCACACAGCGTAATATTAGCACTCCGAAAACAAAAACAAATGTAATATACATTATGTTCTCCATCTATAATTTCATTAATTCTTTATGATAATCTAAGCCATGAATGCTTGTTTGGTACACAATAGTGGATATGACACGTAGCTCTAAATTCAATCCATCTCAAGATTTCAAAATAAACCAGCTTTTTCTGTATGCGCACCACGATTTCAAGAGTTATCTGTAAACTTTAGATTATTTTATGGTCTTGTCCTAACAGATCTTAACATGGACACTAGTGCATCTCAATATTTCACCTAAAGCATTTCTATGCAGAGATGAGCTTTTAATCTCTGATATTCATAGGTAAGATCAAAGATTAATTATGCTAAATAACTGCGCAATAAAGCTTAAGGACAAATATATACATGAAAACACTTACTTGGCCGAAAAGGACGTTCTCGAGGTCCTCACATATTGTCGTTCATGATTGCAGTCTGCAACTTTGATCATACAAGGAAGATGTATTTATGAACTCCCATAAATTACAAACTTGTTGAATGCCTACATATTTACCAAGAAACAAAACAAAAAAGCTTCGTGTCAAGAATATATAATATTTCTGCTTGGCAACGTAGACATTATTCCAACGCTTAGCCATCTACAAATCATGGAAATATACATCCAAATAAATAAAATAGATGTATATATGATATGTATATTCCTTCTTTCTTCCGGTAATAACTAATTACTAGACCTACATAAGCATGTAATCGATTCTCGTTCCTGAAATGATATCGAAAATAATGAATGAACCTGAAGCCCTTTGTTTGCTGTACTTGCTGTTAACAGATATCTGAATTCATTCGATCTATTTGTTTCCTAACAAGCAATTAATTGCTTCGAAAGAAAATGCGAAAATAATCTAACTTTCTTCAACGGGGATCTCAAACTTTTCCCTTTATTCTATTTGTTACCTAGCAAAGCAATGGATTTCACCAGAAGAAAATGTGAAAGTAGGCATAAAATCATTACAATGGGCAATAACAAATCTAATAAAAAATATATAAACAACCAATATGTAGCATATTAACAAAACCCATAAATCTAAGTAATATAGATAGGACTTTCCATGATAAAAAATGCAAATATTGTGCTAACATATCTATTATTGTGTATACACATACAATTTGATCAAAGCCAATAATGCTAATAAACATACAGAATAGGATTAAACCATTTTACCAGAAAGAATTTGACACCTTCGTTGACGTCCCCTCACATTGTAGTCGGGACCCATATGAATTAAAAATGAAAAAAAATCCTCCCTCCCCCCCTATTGTGAGGGGTCTGTCAGGGAGGGTCTGGCACCCCAGCACAATTCTATAGAATATTCAAAAAAGAAGCCACAAATGCACCAAGTCCTTGTTCAGATTCTTTAATATTCATTTTTCCACAAACTCTCGCAATAAAATAATTTTATACATAGATCCATAATGTATTCCGACTTTTAAACCCCACGTTCTCCAAGAATATCTCTTTCACATAATCTATTTTCAAAAGATTTACACAAACAAGTCCTAAAAGATTTTTTGAAGACATTTATATTCTTGGCAATCACAAATACAAACATTCGACATCCCTAAAATCATGATTCAAAACCCATATCTAAAGAATCATTACATGGGTCGATTGAGAGAGAGAGAGAACAGATAGACACAGAGAGAGCATTTACCAATAACAAAATACCAGGGGTTCAAAAATGAATAAGAGAGATTTTTTTATGTCTACCTTAATATACTCACAATTTGAGGTTGTAATAATGGCTACCCATTATTCATTCCTTCCTACAAAACCACGACTCCATTACTATTTTTGAAGATAGATACAAATTCTTCACAAACACACAAGCTTGAGGAGGGAGAGAGATTCTTGGTTTTTAACTTTGACCTCTATGATTTTTCACTTCTATATTTGTACACCCATGAAGTGACTAGATATACGACTTGTTTAATTGGTGGTTTCTTTTCAAATCCCGAGTGTTTCCCAGTTCCCACCCAACAACCAAAGTTTTATTTAAAAAGTTCAACATCATATTTTTTTTTAATTAGAAAACCTAAATCACTATATATTAAAAGAGGCTATCAAAAGCCAAAACACGTGTCAACATTTTGTATCGTCGTAATTTTTTATTTTTTTTTGTCCTCAATTTTTCCATGCCTTTGAATCTAATACAAACTTTCTTATCATTTCTTTACGGCGTCTCCTCCATCTCTCCTGTCCCATACAACCAACTCCTCCATTTTTCCACGCAACCTCCCATTCTCCTTCATTTCCATTGTTGTCAACATCCCATTCTCCTTCCTTTCCATTGCTATTGATCTAGAACCCGAGGTAACTTTTCTGTTTTTTCTTCTGTAGGTGAGTATACTCGGCTAAATGTTGAAGTTGTGGCTTTGCATAATTTCTATTATTTGGTTGGATTGAAGCTGTGGGTGTGCATAATTTCCATTTTCCTCACTTGGCTAAGGGCTTACGTCTTGGGTTTGCATAATTTCCATTGTTGGATTGAAGGTTGGCTAAAGTTTCGTTTGCATAATTTCCATTTTCTGAAGGAATTTTGTCGATTGGAGTGATTTTTATTACTTCAACTTTTACAAAAAATTTTGTTTATGATGAAGATGAAAAATGAGAATGTCTGATATAGGAGGGGGCAAAAAAAGGCAAGTTGGGATTCCATGTCTCCGTGTGGCACAGAGACATACAGACGTCGAAGAGCCACATGGAGCCACACGGAGACACGGTTTGTGCCACACGGAGACACGGTGTGTGCAGTGTTTCCGTGTGTGCGCACGGTGTTGTCGAAGTTTTTTAATCAGGAAACATGGGTGGACAATGAGAAGAAGAGGGAGGACGCTTTAGCTCGTAATTTTCATCTTTCAGTTTAATTGTCAAAAGCCCTTTTGTGTTTTCCATGTGGGTTTAATTCAACTCTGTTGATTTGTTATGGTGTTCTTATTCTTGAATGAGTGAATTGGATTTTTGATCTTTTTATTTTCTTTTAGTAATCTGATTGGTGCCAATTAATGTGTAATTTTCAATTTCTGGGATTTTTCGGGTTTTGGGTTTTAATTTAATTCTATGGCCATCTATTTCAATTAACTATCACAGGCTACTTTATGTTTTTATAATGCATGATTTTTTTCTTCTGGAATTGGATTTTCCTGTTGTTCAGTTCATTTGTTATTTTTTTGTTCTTTTTCTAAATTTTGATTGTTATTCATGAATTTCTGTGGAATTTCCGTTATAATTCAAAGTTTACCAGTTTCAAAAACTATGCTGTCATTTGAAATACTTACTTTTAAAGCTCATGAATTGTGCTCAATCTCATTCCATAATCATCATAAATTCATTCATTTTATTGATTGTTGATTGTTGTGTGTTTTTTCATGAGCATTTCACTTTTTCTAAGCAAGTTGAATTCATCACGATTTTGTTCATGTCAAATCTACGGATCTTGTTGTATTTGTTTCTTATGTCTCTTATAGCGTCTCCCGATTAGTACACCACACCCTCTAGAGCTTCCTTAACCCATTTCCTTCTTCTCTAATAGATAGTGTTTAAGGCTATGCTATTGCCACTTCTTGTGGCAGTGGCAGTTAGGGCTCAAGAGGTTCAAGGGGTTGACGCTAATGAAAAAACCCATAAAAAAGAAATAGAAGAAAAACAAAAGTCCCACCATTTTCATTTTGCTCATACCCTAACTATTTCAATAATCACTGCTTAATTGCTTTACTTTCAGATGAGGCAACTGAAATAAATATCGATCTGCAATGAAATAGGAGCTACTTGTTTACATGGTCCATTTTTTTCTTAGGTGCTTTCAAGGATTATATCTGCGTCCTGGTACTCTTTTCCAAAATTTGTTCATTTATGATTCTGTTAAGTAATTTGCTATTAATTACTGTTAAAATTTATTTTCGAGAACCTTAACAACGAAATTGTGGGGTTTTTTCCCATTTCCCCGAATTTGTTTGATTTTTGTGTGTGGTTTTTAGAGTGAACATGCTAATATTTTCAAGTGCTTGCTACGTAATTCTGTATGTTGCCCCAATATTCTTTAGTTTTAAAATTATGGCTTATCGAGATGATCTTTCCCATTACTTTATTGCTAATTCGAAGCCTGCCACAGAGTGAGCTACTGATTTGTTGTGCTTTATTGTAATCACTGGATTATTGCACAATTCAAAGTATCATCGAAGATGGTTTTCATCTTTTGCAACCGTAGATTTTCTTCTGATGTTCTCGATCCACGTACAACTTTCGCTACCTGGCATTTATATTTGGACGTGTTCATCATTTATCTGATTAATATACTTTTTTTATTTCAGAAAATGAAGCATGATGAGAATGGAGTTATGAATGACATTAAGAGATACAAGAAAAGTAAGTTACTACAGGTTGAATTGGCTTTGCTTCTACTTTTCTTTTTATTTTGGCTCTTTAGATTTTTTAATCCAAATGTGCTCATGTTTTTATAAGTTCATTCACATATGCATTCGTGATTATTTCTCCAAATTTTGTATTTTCTAACATGCTGATATTTGCAGCTTAAGAGCCCAAAGGTTGATGAGATGGCAGTGGCAAAGGTAGCTGCATTGTATTTATATTATTTTGTTTTCCTTTGACTTTAATTTTTTGCTTTTATTTATGTAAAAATCAAAAAAAAAAAAGTAATTGATAGAATTGGTGTGTTAAAAAAAATATTGCGTGCGCGGAGACAAGGATGGAGACATGGGCCGTGTCTCCATGCAATGGAGACACCACGATGGAGACTCTCTGCGAGCAGGCAATT
>CAIGRN010140274.1:0-12862 GCA_903798345.1 Fraxinus anomala
AATATAAAATAAATAACCACCGAAATTGGGTTGCAGTATTTTGCACAATTTATCGATAGCTACCTTATTAACTGTAGCTTTGTCGAATGTAAATGAATGAATTTTGCTCTTGCAACGATATTCTTTAATAATGTTTATAATAGCGTTCTATATGTTGTTAGCGTTGGGAGGGAACTTAATAATTTTAAAACTAACAATTTTTTATGCATACACCAAAGTGGGTCTATGAGTGTGTAGTTGCAGCTAAATAACCTCTTTTATTAATCTGTTTCCATATATCCGAAATTAAAGATATAACACCCACATATTATTCTAAATTGATAATCAATAATTTCATTTTATGAAGGAAATATTCTATTGTATCTCAACAAAGAGTTTCGACTTACCCCAATGTATATCTGTTGAAAATACTCTTTCACGTGCGAGACTAAATGTTGGTTGTCTACTATTACTAGAGGCAACTCAGCAGCGGCAATGAATTTCACAATTCCCATTCGAGCTTTCTCCTCCAAATACATCTATGTAGAAAGTGGCGTAGTAGTAGAGCCGGTGCGTGGACTACCAAATTGCAATTGCATTTGACCGACTGAAGAAGCCTATGTTTGGCCGCACATGCTCTATAGTGGCGATGGAGGTGGGCGATTCTAATGCTTATTTGCTATGTCAATCGTTATTGACAGTATTTATATATTTCTTTAAATTCTACAACTCCATCGACCACACGACCTGTTTGAATCAATTTAAAATGATATCAACATTTTGCCTATTTTTTCCCTTTCCGTTTCCCTCTTACATCGGGAATATCTAATTTATGTTCATGTTTCTGTTCTGCTTCAAAAATATCAACGTCATCCAAATCAATTGGATTACTACTTCCATGAGCACCGAAATTTGAAATATTTTTGGGAATAGGTATTTCGTTTAGACCGATAAATTCATTTAGAAATTGAACTTGCGGCGTGATAGGTGATTCGTCTCCGATACCGAACAAGTCTTCAACAAATGAGTGTAGATTCATTTGTGAATTGTGTTGAAATGTATACGTAAGTAACAAATCAAGAATTGAAAGAAAGTTGATGTGTAAGATAGTAATTATAAATTTATAGTGTGATAGTTGATATTGAATAATTGAAATTGAATGCAGAAGTAGAATTGAGAAATGAATGTAGTAGTTTAGTAGATAAATTGCAGAATCAAGACTAGAATGTAAAATGTAGAAGATACTAGAGAGTAGAGAGTGGGAGTTGTGTGAAAAAAATGAAAATGGGATGGGTATTTATACGGCAAAAAAGAAGGGGAAAAAATAAAAATAAAATAAAAGTGGTCATTCTACATAGTGACCGAAACAGTCACTGAAATTTAATCAGTGATCGTTTTGGTCATTGTTTTCCAAGCGAGCCACGAGCCTGAGCTTGTGGGTTAGGCTTGTGGGCTAGCCAAGGGGCTCGGCTTGTGGTCGGGCTTGGGCTTGTCATATGACGAGCTCGAGCCACCTATGAGCCGACTTTCAACAAGCCAAGCGGTCGAGCCGACGAACCGCTCGGCCCGTTTGTCACTACTAACGTAAAGAAATTATCGACTATAACAAAGATTTACCTTTTACCACCGAGACTTTTAGTTTGTATAGGATCCATCAAATACATGTGAAGTAATTCAAGATAGTGGGTAGTAGTAGGAACTGACCTTGTTTGTGAATTGTTTTAGTCCGTTTACCTTTTTGGCATGAACTGCACACACTTTCAGGCCTTCCTGTGAGTTTTGGAACTCCTTTTACAGCTTTAATTTTGGTAAGTTTGACAAGATCTGTGAAGTTCAAATGTCCAAATGTTTGTGCCACAAATATTTACAATCAGTGTTAGAAACATGACATGGAATATCGGATTCAAGCAAGTAACATTTATCATGGGACCGATTACCATGCTAAACACAACTACCATTATTTTTCATTACCTTACACGTGCCTTTTGTGAATATAACCATAAGGTCATCATCACACAATTGACCTACGCTAATTAAATTATCTTTCAAGTCGACAACATAAAGTACATTTTTCAAGATAGGTGATCTATTTATTTTGATTGTACCAACTCCTTCAATTCTACTCTAGGCACCATCTCCAAAAGTAACCATTCCTCTTGCATAACTCTTGCAGTCAATTAACATAGTACGATTTTCAGTAATGTGTTTGGAACAACCAATGTCGAAATACCAGGAGTTAGGTACAATATATTTATATGCAACATTAACCGTGTAGCATCTAAGATCACTTTTGCGTATCTATACTTGCCTTATTTTAGTCCTAGGGTTGTATTTCAGGGTTTAGTTAGCAAATGAATTTTCTTAGCTTGTTTCAAGTTTGTGTGTTAGGTAATAATGATATATGTGTCCATATAGATTACACATGCTATATCTGATCGGGTGTTGAAGTGTACCTGAGCGAGATTTCACCAGTTTACCTGGACCAATGTTTCAAACAGGATTTTTTTGAGGCGGTCAAGCCTGTTGTGGAGTGTTTGTATGCAGAACTGTCTTGTTGGTGGTGGTTCTGTTTTAAATTTTGACTGCTATTTTTTATGACTGATTTTGCAGTCTTTCAAATGCCACCGTGGCTTTAACGAACACCAGTTGAGTAGTAACATTCTCTTTTCCTTTACCTTCATTTCACATACCAACTTTGTCATTTGGGTTTCTTCTGTAGCTGAGTGTTTTGTTGAGACATGTCAAGCCAATAGTTAGCTGCATGACTCTTTCTCTAGCATGTTCTAGTTCGATTTAAAGTTCTAGCATTTGTTTTTTCTTTTTACTTACGGCTTTGAGTAATTTTCCTTTTTCGGTTACAACTATGGACCAAGAGTAAAATTTTCTTCTTGTTCAACTTCCAGATTGTCTTTCAGACTTTTACATTTTGCACAGGTGTTACAAGTTTCAATTAAATCTGCATTCAATAGGTTTTGACTTGTAGAAGACAAAGTCCGTATCAGCAATCAGTTGAAGATTTCCTCTTAGAAAAGTTACCCGATTGTCATCGGTTTTGTCCTCGTCATCTGAAATTGACTCTTTGTCTTCATCTTCACTCCATGTTATTTTCATAGCTTTCTTGTCCTTAGACCTTTTAAAGGTGTTCGTACACTTAGCAGCAATGTGCCCGAACCCTGTACACTCATGACTTTGGACTCAATTTTAAATCCTTTCCACTGTTGATGTACGGAGTTGTTTAGAGTTTCCAAGAAACTTATTCTTTTAAGGTGGTTGAGTTCTTGAGCTTCTTCCTTTATGGATGTTTTTAGGAATCTTTTAAATTTTTTAGTGAGCATGGCCATCTACTCATTATCTTCACTTTCATCATCTTTTTTCTTTATCTCAACCTCCTTGACTTTAAGCGCGATCCCTGAGTCATTTTCGTTCTTTCATCTATGAAGGTTTAGTTCATAAATCATCAAGGATCCCACCAATTCTACCACTTTCATACTTTTTTTGTTCTTGTCTTCATTGGTGGCAGTAACGTTTGAGTGGAACCTATCATATAGTGATTTGAGGTTTTTTATTTCATTATTTTGATTTCAGAATATTTCTTCCCCAAGGTGTAAGCTGAGTGGTGATGTCACTTAGTTTTGTATAGAAGTCTTTGAATTGCTCAACTTCTCTTGTGGTTTATCGTTCAAATTCAAGTGTCAGTATTTGTAGTTTACAAGACTTCACTGAAGTGGTTCCTTCATGAGCAACTCGTAGTATGTCCCATGCTTCTTTAGCCACCTTACAAGTTGAAACCAAAGGAAATTGATTAACGTCTATGAATGAGAAAATGGCATTTAATGCTTTAGAGTTACAACTAGTACTGTTATCAGTGGTCACCCACTCATCTGCTCATTGATCTATTTCTTTGTCCTTTCAGTTATGGTGGGAGTTTTATACCTATACACAACTAAGTACCAGGCTTTCTCATCTAAAAATTGGACATAAACTTGCATTCTAATTTTTCAATATGAATAATTATTCCCATCTAGGATAGGAGGTCTAGACGGGGCACCATCCATAACTAGGTTTCAATGTAGATCTTACTTCTGAAAAGTGAACCTGCTCTAACAGCAATTGTAAATACCTAAACCTAGTTAATTTAAATAATTTGTCTCAATTATACGCTACTGCGAAAAATAAGCCAGTCAATCAAAACATTCAACAGGTAGTTTTACGTACATTTCTGATTGAAACAACTCAACAGATTTATGTTTTGCAAATAATAATCTATTCCAGGATTAAGTGAGGAAGAACACAGATATGGCGTGAAAAACCAATCCATTAATCAAGATGCAAAAATACAATAGTTTCGATTTAGTAATTTCACAAAATTAATTAAAACAATTAAAAGCAGATAAAGAAAAAGTCTCTCATTTTCTTATTCCTTTTGACTCGTTGGAGTAGTAGAATCAAACCCTCTGATTTTGACTGTATCGCTACTTATTCGACCACAATCACCACTTCGATTAAGATTCACCAATCTTAACTCATGTCGAGTGGCATGATCCTTGAATAGAAATATATCACTCACGCTAGGTGTATTCTCTTCAAATATGATTGAAGAACATGGGTTTTGCTTTGAGATGTTGAGCTGAATCTTTTGCCGATTAGAACTCGCTAAAGTCAGTCAGAATGCTTCTGAACATCAAGCTACAAGTTCGTCGACGTGTATGAAAATTTTCTCTCAAAGCTTGTTTGATCCTTAATGTCCCTCTGCAGATATATAAAGATTTTCACATGGCCCAAACATCTCCTACCTGAAATAATAACGTTATGCACGTTAAGAATCATATAAGATATATTTGATTTGGTCCATAGTTAAATTAAGGAAATCTTTTCTAATATAATATTTCATTCTTTTAATTATTTGACCAATCAACCTTGTCCAAGATGATAAGTAAATTTTTTTGAATATGTTGCTTTTAAGTTAAGTAAGAGTTGCACCCTATTTAGGTTTTAGAAACTCTAAGGAAATCGCGGCTAGAAGTTCACAAACCTATAACACCCAATGAGTTCTGGCTGACTAGCTTATATGTCTATGGACTTCATTGTTGTACATGTTTTTGGAACATGTTTGGACGTTAAAAATGATTTTAATGTAAGCAAACCAATAAATAAAGGATAATTAAAAATATACCATACATTTTAATTACACTTCCTAGCTTGAATAGTTGTAACAAAAGGTCACATGTGATTATCTCATCATACTTGAGGCTTGTCCTGTAATGGTAAGTTATTCAGACTATTCTTTGATGTGCATAAAATAATCATTCCTCAATAAAGCTCATTTCCAAGCATTATCCAAGTCTATGAAGTTGAATCACACGAGACTGAGAGGAGAACGTGGTCTCGAGTGTAGACCATATAGCAGAAGAAGTTGTATCGTTCACGAACTGCGCGATGAATACATCAATGATGGTGGAAAGAACAATTGCAAGGACAATTACAGCCTAACATCGCAAGTGAGCAAATGGTGGATTTGGAATGGATGAGATAGCACCGGTTTCAAGGTGAGGAGAGCCAAAGAGGCTTGGCCATGGAAGATATGGGGTAAGCCTTCCAGAGGTGAAAGTTATCTCTAGTCAGTTTGGTAATATTAATAACGGATGGAGTAATGAGTGGAGGATTTGTGGTGGAAACATTATCCGATAGAGTTGATGAAGGTAAAGCCGTGGTTAAGGACGTTGGACAAGTCCGCTCAAACTGATACTATGTAAAATTTAGAGAATAAAATGAAGTAGAAGTTTGTACATTTTATTACTTCAGAACTCAGGCATACAATTGGATTTTATATCTGTTGACCAAACAAAAGATTACCTAACAAACGCCACAGAATCTACATGATCTTTCCAGACAAATCAGGCAGGTAGTTGTGAATCGTCAGCAGAATCAGACTCGTATGAGACATGTTCTTCAACAAAATTGACTTGCAATAACAATAACCTAAGTTTCAAACTAAAATGCATAGAGGGTTACTGAATTTCTTTGCAAAATGTACAAAAATTAGGGTGATATTTTTGAGGGAAATATATGATCTTGATATGTATATGGGAATTAAAAAATACTAGTTGACATATAATAAAAAATACTACTCTCTTAGTTCCACAAAGATATGCTTGCTTTCTTTTTTTGTTTATCCCAAATTATAGATCATTTTTTCTTGCTAAGAGTATAATTCATGTCTTAATTTTCTAATATATCTTTACGAAATTTGTCTTGTTATCAATAAATATGAATTATCGTTATTCAATGTTTAGAAAAAAATGTATATAAAATTTATAGTTCCAATATATATTAATTAAAAAATTTTTAATCTATGTAAAAAATAGAAAAAAAAATCCTATTTTTATGGGATGGGGAAGTATGAATTAAAATTTTCGGTTATTATTGAAGTTTCATTCAAAAATCAATGAAATCTAATCTAGACATGTAAAACTGGACATGCTAGCTCGGGCCACTTGGCCCACTAGGAAAAAGATCGGCCCGAAATGGACCAATTCATGTACACATATTCAATGATTAACCGCAGACCCATATAAATTATATTTTTTGAAAAATATATTAAAGAGATTGAAAGCTGACAATTGCCCTTTCTCCCCTCATTGAATAGTGCATTATTCAAGGCAAATTTACCATTTAATTTATGTCATTTTTCTAGTAACAAGAATAGGATTTGATTTGTGTTTTATCACCCCCTTTTTTTTTTTTTTTTTTCTTGAGTAATTGTCACTTTTTTTAAATTTTTGTCATTTTTTGAGTGATGTCACCTTTTTAATAGTGCTTGTCACTTTTTTGAGTTTTCTATCAATATTTTTTATTGTTTGCTACTTTTGTTTTTTTTTTTTTTTTGTCAGTCTTCTACCGACATCTTTTTTTAATAAAAGCGGTTGTATGTAAAGTGGCATTTAACTTTATACATAATTTTTTACTTAACTTTTTACTTAAAAGGTGATACTTAACTTTTGAAAGTGACATACTTTCTAATAAAAAAATAATAATATTTAACTTTATATAGTATTTTTTATTTTAAAAATATTTTTTATATGATTTTTCAAAATATTTCTAAAATTATAGGTATTTTTGTATTGTCTACTTTTTTATTGGTTAATCGTGTGGGCAAGCCTCGTTGAAGTTGGTCCGCCCATTTTCACATGATTAATTTGATCCCAAAAAAAATCAAAAATCACTATACTGTTCACCAATTAATGGCCGTGATCAACAATATCATTCCAAAATATATTATATTATAACCTCAAATAAAAATAACCATTTATGTTTGCATCAAAGATTTATAAAAGAAAAACGGTTTTCAATCTTCCTCAACAATCGTTATTATAGAGCAAAATGACGAACTACCAAATAAGACATTGATAATAATATGAGATAACAATCATATGTTTTCAATGACGTGAAGTAACAACGAATATAACTGTACGACGAATTTCGCGTATTAAATTAAAATACAGAAATCGTTATAAATTGTATTTTTAATAAATACAAATGAATAGGAATATTCTTGTCATTGCAAAATTCTTTCATTAATGATCTGAACGCTTAAAGACGATGAGTCACGTGACTTGAATCATAGACTTCGAGATTTGTTGAGAATTTGATTTGTCGAGAACTTGACTTATTCGACACTTGAATTTCAGAGCTTGGATTTGCAATTCGAAACTTGGATTTGATTTTTATTTAATTCGAGGAAGATTTTGATCTTCTTGGGTTTGCTTGATTTGGAGAAGATTTTGATCTTCTTCCTTTTTGTCAGATCTAAAGTTGAGATGATTTCTTTTATTTCTCCGAGTTTGAAATATCTTCAGCACTTCACGATTTGCTTCTGCACTTTCACCTTCTCTTCCTTTTTTTTTTTTTTTTTTTTTTCTATAATGGACATTTGGTCTTATTTATAGGAAAACTTTGTGACCAATTTTGGTAACCATTCAATTAATTTAACTAAACTGATTATAATTGAATAATTGTGAATTTTGAAATAATGAGATGGGCCTTTAAAATTTTATGGACCTTAATATGTTATAATTCGGTAAACATAATTGGGCTAGTTAAGTAAATTGACCCAACCTATTATTTTTTTTTTATGTCTACAATAACTTCTTGTGAGACTCATTTTCATACAGTTAAAAATAACAAGAAATAACAATATATGTTGTTTACAAACAGGGGTAGAGCCGAGCGACAAAAAAAAAAAAGTTCCATATTTTTTTAACCTTGGAAAATACCTGCCCCTTCACTCTACCCATGTTCATATTAAATGTCTCAGTAAACCACGCAATGCCTCCATTGTCGATTTTTTAAAACAAGCTACTTTTAAAATTATTGGCACACGTTCCATTAATGACTAGTCACACCAAAGGTACCACTTCAGCTTTGTCATTTCACCTACATTTAGAGCTCTCATCCCAAAAACAAGAGACTTTGCCTCTGCCAATATACTTTTCCTAAGTGAAAGACCTCACTCTTGAAACATGGGATTTCAACTTTGTAACAATAGTTTCTCGAAGTGTAGAGGTCTCATCCCTAAAATATTGATCCGTTTCTCGGTATCAATACTTCTTCAATGGAAGACCTCATCCAAACTAGGACTTCTCCCCATAATTATTTCCATCTATGCAAAGGGATTTTACTACATTACTTAATGCCTTGGCACACTGGTCTCATCACTAATCCAAGCCCATATATTACATAAATGAACATACTTGAACTTGGGGGGAGGGGGACTAATTTATTTTAAAACATTCGACTGTTTAAACTATTGGCACGTTTCCGATTAATGACTTTTCACATCAAAGGCACCACTTCGGATCTGCCATTTCACCTACTTTCAGAGGCTCATCCTTGAAACAAGGGACTTTTCCTTATAAGTGAGAGGCTTCACACTTGAAATATAGGACTTCAGCTTTACAACCAAATTTTCTTCGAGTGTAGTGGTCTCATCACTAAAATATTGGACCTCGCATCCCAAATTGGGACTTCGCCTATTTGCATCTATGCAAAGGAATTTCACTCCATCACTCATTGCCTTGGCATACAAGCCTCATCAGCAATCTAAGCCCATATATTACATAAATGAACATGCCTGGACTTAGGGGACTAACTTATTGCGCCTCATCAAAACAAGAAAACTATTCATTCTGCCTAGTTTTGCCACGAAATGAGCACCACTGTAACACAACTCAATGCTTCTTCAACCATAGAAAATCACACGCCATAACATCATCACTTCTCCAACTACAATCACTTTATCACCTCAGCTAAGTTGAACTTCAAAGGCAGTTCACAAGCTCTCTATCTTCTCATATTGTTTGCTCCACTCTCCTACTAAAGTTCACGCCTTATATGAATATTCATGCTTGGATTTGGGGACTGTTGTTAAACCTTATCCTACGAGGCTCCAATTTTTGGCCATGGATAGCCAGCTAAGAAAACAACAAGAAGCCACCTAAAGCCTGCACTCTATATCACTTGCTTGCCCAGTATAGCTTGGGCAACAAATAAAGGTAGTTGAAGCAATACCTTTACCTTAATCGGAGTGGTAAGTGATGTAGAGGCTAAACTTTCATGCTTAAAGCAAGGTGTCAAAATCTGATGTAGCCTATTCTTGAAGCGAAAAATCTTTGTTTTACAAAGCATCTTCCATAACTTTACCTCATCAAAGAAATCCATTGTATAAGATCTTCTGTACGATTGATTTGACATCCCTACAGTAGATACCTCTCAATCAATTTGTCATCCCTAAACAATACGGTGGTCACTTTTTAGAATCATTAAATGTCGACTCAACCTAAAATTGCAGAGGTGATGTCTATGAGGTTGATGCATTGGCCTTCAAGATGAGACCACACGTCGTCCATCCAATAGTAACCTATTCATCTCTTCCACTATAAAAGTTCACACTAAGTGTTATTTACTTATAATAAAATTTTGTACTCTTAATAGTAACTTTGCTTTGTATTCTCTCTAAACTCGATAGCATACACATTTTTATGGCTCTAGTTTACTATTAATTCCATATACAAATACATCCATAAGTAACCGACTTGATCGTCCAAGTGCTCTTGTTCTCCTCTTCCACATCCAAATAAGTCATGTTCCTTCAACCGGAAATCAAGGTCAACATGACTTAATATTGTGCTTTGTAATTATGGGTTTTGGTAAGAGAAGTGAAATTCATATTGAATTTCATTTACAGTTGCTACTTTCTTATTCTCTGAGTTGGTTGTGCTTTTGTAGTTGTTTGCGGTGGTCCGATAGTCAGGATGATGTCGACGGATGTGATGGTAGTGTAGATATAATGAAAGGTGTACAAATTTGGTCCTAATTGTGTAGACTTGCAGAAGGTTTGGATATTTGATCACGATATTGTTGGATTGGATAATGGTGTAAATCTAGTGGCATGGTGTAGGCGGCAGACGAATTTAAGCAGCAGGTGGTGGCGAGTGTGACCTTCAAATGTTAAAAAAAACCGACATACTATAACATGATTTTAACTTGGATAATTAGCACAAAAGATCCTTATCACTTGTACTCATTGCGTGAATTGTTCCTATCGTTTCAAATGATATTTGCACCTTGATTTTAACATTTTCTTGTAAAGTTGGTCCTTTCCATCCATTTTCTTAATTCCTTTCCTCAAATAATTGGTAATTGGTGTAAAATGTCCATATTGTTTGCATTCATTGTGTAAATCGTTCTTTTCATTTCAATTTTGATATTTGGACCCTCAAATCAACATTTCCTTGCATAAAAGGTCCTTACCATCTATTTTCTTTATTAAAGCATGTAAAACAATTAATTTATCATCCTCTTTAAATGAACAAATAGAAAAGAAAGAAAAGATATAAGAAATAATTACGATCAAAGTCCTAATTTTTCTAAATAGTGAAAATGAGTCCAATTTAAAATAATTTAAAACATATTTTTTAAAAAAAATCATCTTTCAAAAAAAAGAAGGATTTCTTTTTCTCTTAGTTGTACTTGAATTAGAACTATTAAGATTAAAATTTGAATTAAAACCTTAAATGAACTCTCTAATGGAAGAAAAAGTAAAACCATCTTTAAACATCATTTTGTGAGGCGACAAAATTAAGCCTTTGTAACTTTGCCGAAAATAAAAAAATTATTGGAAAACAAAACTTGATTATAGAAAAATAGAAAAAAAAAATTGAATAGTGCCACAGGTGGGATGGGGAGAAATGATTGGGTGTGGTTGCCAATGGTAGTGACAGAATTGGATAGGGAAGAATAATTATTATTTTTCTATTTTAAATTTTTTTTATAATTTTAATTCTCTTTCTAATTATTTTAATGGTGGTGGTGGATGGTAGGCGATGAGGGTAGGGGTAATGGGGTTAATTTAAAAGATAATATATATTTCTTTTTTTAGAATGTTTTAAATTGTTTTACTGTGACCCATTTATACTAATTAATAAACTTTGAACTCTAGCTGCAATTTTTTATTTTTTATTTTTATGTTCTTTCTTTCTTTTCTATTTATTTATTTAAAGGGTAGAATAAATTAGTTATTTTATAATAATTTAATGGAAAAAATAGATGATAATGATCTTTTTTTTTTTTTTTGCTGAGAAATATCGATGTGGGAGTTCAAATGTCAAAATTGAAATGATAAGGACGACTTTTGGCATACATGACTTAATTTTTCAGTCTGATCCTCTATTTATGGCCCTAGTCGTGTAATTTTCTCTTGATTATTTATATGGAAGATTTCATAACTAAAATGTTTAGTTTTATCAATTTCAAATTTAAGAAATTATGTTTAAAATTTCAAATCTCAGAGTTTTTTAAATTTTATTTATAAATTAATTAATTAAACATATATTTTATTAATTAAATATATTAATGTCACAATTCCATATAATTTGGTCACAAATTTCATATAATTGGTCACAAATCATAATTTTTATTTATATGTTATAAATTATTTTATGGTCACAATTCAAAAATTTTAAAAGTCACAATTTATTCATCAGTCACAAATAAAAAATTTATACGTCATAATTTATTCATCGATCACAAATATATCAAATTAATAAGTCACATGTTATTCATTGATCACAAATCACAAATTTTATATGTCATAAATTATCTTACAACCACAATTCAAAAATTTTATAGGTCACAATTTATTAGACAATCACAAATTATTGATCATATATTAACAATTTTTTAGGTCACACGTTATTTCTTTATTACAAATTGTCGAATTTTAAGGTCACATTTTAATAGTTAGTCATAATGAACTAAATAATTAGTTACATACACCAAAACACCCCACTCCTAATCTCGATCCACCACTAATATTTGGTCACAAATCAACTAAATAATTGGTAACAGACACTATCCCATTGTCACCACACCACCACCACCAACAAAGCCACCACCACTAGATCCAATATACTCCCAAGAAAAATCATCACAACCACCCTTGCCATCGCACCAGCAACACCACCACACATGCCACTAGTCACCATCGCCAAAACAACACCACACACCACCCCACCCCACAGCAATCACTACACACTGCACACACCACCGTCACCACCACACCAGACATAGCACTGCACCTAACCATCTAACACAACACAACACCACGCCCAACCACCGCGACAGCTCCAACATCGATCATAGCACATTACTTATAACGCCCCAAATTTTAGGAACTCGAAGCGTTAAAAATCTTCTTAATTTGAGCTCTTTAATGTCAAACAAAATAAATTGCAAATAAGAAAAATTTGAAGTTTGAAATATATTATAAAAATATGATGGGAGATAATTGACTATATAGACTTAGACAATTACGGTCAAATTTGAT
>CAIGRN010140298.1:0-10028 GCA_903798345.1 Fraxinus anomala
TGAATACACTCGTGGACCTTGTTAGCTGAGGCTCTTGTTCATATACATGTAGGAATTCGAGCTCTTCGGTGAATTGACCCTCAAGTCCAACACCTGCTGTGTGGAAATAGGTCTCTAATTGTACATCTCTCTAGGTCCTCTCTTGCGAGAGAGTTGTTCACCTCCTTTTTCTCTCAATAGTCTCTAACGCCCTTGGTAAGTTGTTGATTTGGGAAGGCAAATCCATAAGATGGGAAATTTGTATAGGGGGTTGCATCTCCATCCCTTGAAATTGCATTTGTTGTTGTAAAGCCTGTATCGCGACTTGATGGACATGTTGATCTACAATTCTTCTCATGTGGGTATTGTAAAATCCCGAATTTTTTTCATAAAATAGAATTATTTATATTATATACTATTTTTTTAATATTTATTTTATATATATATTAAATTTCATTTGTATAAAAGTCAAATATTTGGATATTGATGGAGTAATGATAAGTATATAGATATTGAATTTGTTGGATAAAACGTAATTAATCATACATATTAGGTTCGAAAAAAAAGTTAATTTGGATAAGCGAAGTCCAAGTTATCGAGGTCGAGATATATTGTCTTAAATTATATTTTAGTTTAGTTATTTAACAAATATAGAATTTTAATGGGTGACACGTGTATAGAGCAAGTTTTTGGTAAGTTAGTAATTTTTTTTTCATTAAATAAAGATTTTATAATAAAATAAAACAAAGGAAATGGAGAGTTATGGAGAAGCCACGTGGGAAGGGTTGTTGAAGAATGTATCAATCGGTCTTACTCTACTATCATTATATTTTAGAGTAGAAATTTCCTAACTTGCCACGTCCCATGAAGTGTTGGTTGAGATATCTCATATCAAGTGATAGAGACGTGTACTTGAAAAATACCTTCTTGTACAAGAAACTCAACACCCTTATTCCCATTTTCTATAAAATTTGTTATATTATATAACTCATGAATGCAATAAATTTTCTACACTGTATATATATGCAAAAACACGGTAGAGGCAAAAAGAATTAAGTGAACGTGATTTCTTCCAATTTTAAGAAATCCAACAAAGTAGGATAATAAGGTGCAATTATTTTATCTCGTTTAAATTATTTTTCCATGTTGATGAATTATTGTGCTAATGAAAGTTAAAGATATAATATGAAATATATGATATGTCCATCCAATACCAAATATATGATATGTATTGAGCATTTACCGATTTCTAAAGATATAGTGACGGTATGATATTTTGACACATGTTTTAAATCTTTTATTTGGGATTGCGCCGTTATTTTTATGTCATACTGAGTATTCCCATGTATTCATCTTTTTTCCCTTACTCCTCACAAGTTAGTACAGGTTGTGTCGGAGCGTGGAGGTTCGATGTTATGGTTGTGCCTCGTTTCGCTGGACGAAAATCTAAAATTTAGAACATAATTTTGTTCTTTTTAAGTTTAATTGCAACAGATATTATTTCAACATTTAATTCTCGTACGTTTATTTGTATATAGATAGGTTTAGATTGCACTTTTAATTGAAAGTTTGAAATTAATTGCTTGATGTAGTTGTGTCATCTTCTGCTGCTTATTTCCATTTTTTTTTAAATTAATTTTAGTTGGCTGTTGAACACATTAAAATACTTATTGTTGCAGTTTTATCCTATAAATTTTGGAAAAGATTCATAATTAGTTCTATACAAAATTTGAGTCGTTACAGTAATGGTCCCCACTTCCCTCGAGATACGAATGGCCACTTCGATGGGCCTCTTTGCAGGACATTTGCGGTAGGGCACTTCTTCTCCAGCATTATCATTTTGGGCCTATCCGCGTATGGCTCGTCTGGGTTGATATCACCTTCATTTTCCTCAAATCATTTCTTCAAGGACAATGCCTTTTTTCAAGGAGAAGTACTAAGTTCCTTTACAGAGTAGATATGCATTTAATAAGCATTTCCCTCACGGGATTCACATGTGATTAAAGTGTAGATTTTCACAATTGACCTCCAAATTTGGTTGGGGATTAGATCAACAGATCTCCCATCCGCTCATCTCAAAATGTTTGCACACTTGGAACACACACATAGACGGAAATGATGCTAAAAGGAGAGTAACTTTGGATATGGGTTTATATTATAGTGAGAATTTTCAAAGTTATGATTACCCTGGCATTGAGTTTGAGCATTTATAAGCAAGACAAACGAATGAAGGTTATTTGGATGCTTGATATGTGGCTTCATCCTAATGGCTTACTAGTCGAGTTTTATCACGTTAAATGTCACATTCTATGATCAATAGGTCTGTGCCCCTCATGATATCCTAGTTGGATGAAAGGATGTTCGCACTCAACTGTCATTACAGGTAACGTTACATTAGTCACTTCTCACATGATTTCGTAAGTTAGAACTGCCTTTTATTCAAGGGCTGAGGTTCAACCTATACCTTTGCGGTCATGGAGATCCATATTATGCTGCTAAGAATTAGAATACAATAATCGCTTCATAGATGGAAAGTACCGATCCTGCACTAGTTATATAAGATCGTAGGGAACGTTAACAAGACGTTGAGAAGAGCACTTATGTGATTGTTGACACACAAAAAGTGTAGCCCAAATTTAAATGACTCAAAGAATGAAGCTAAATTCGAAAGTCCAGAAGATATGCCCTAATGGGACCATTGATAAATGCAAAAGAGGTCCTATAACAAAGTAACGTCATCGCTCAAGATGACAAGTCGCCCAAAATCTGAGCGAATAGAGTGCCCTGCGGTCGCCCAAAATGAATGAGCATGTTCTCGTCCAAATCTTCGAGTTGCCCAAAATCTTAGCAAACATGAGACATCATAATCATCCAAAACAATAATTACTGAAGCAGTTATTGAGTAATCCAATCACGTTCCACGATCCAAATATTCCAGTTGTGGGCGGTTGAAAAAAAAGAATCGTGGCGACAGTTAAAGATGACAGATTCACGACAAATCAGTCATCATGAAGAAAGTTGATAGTTATAGAACACCAAGCAGTTGTCAAGTGGTTCTTCACAAAGAAACCATCAAAGGAGTATAAAAGGAAGAGAAGACGTAGAAAAAAAGACCCCGAATCAAACACTCTCAACAGAGAATATGTAATTTCAATTTCTTAGTTTAACTTTAAAATTCTTCTTTTAGTACTCGTGTGCTTGCGCCCCTTGGAGGCATTCTGTTCATTTCTTAATTGTAAATCTTTGCCAAATAAAACACTCATTTTTGAGACTTTGTCTCAAGAGGTCTGTTCCTTACACAATCGTCCGAATCTTTTTTAATTGTTATCGACTATCCCCGCGAAACAGTAATATTCTTGATTAGCTGGTAGACACAAAACTTACCACGTAGGTTGAGGCACAACATTTTTACTGAATTTTGTGAATCAAGTGCCTTGTTAAAAATAGATTGAAACCGAATGAAGTATTTAAATGCCATTTATATAAATTTAATAAGCTGACGTCCCCCACTATAATCTTTCCTAATTGTTAGAACATGCGTGATGCCTTCCTCCTTTTCAATAGTTAAAGGTGGTAACTAGTTAATATTTTATAAAATAATCAAATGCTATTACCAATACGCCACTAATAGACCAAAATCATACGCTAAGTTGTGGGTCCATTTTTATGCCCTTTTGTTGGATCACGAAACTCATAATTATCTCATGATAACTTCACAATAATAGATTTGTATTATTGCTTGATCGGTAAAATTATTATTGATTTTAAGTTTGAAAATGAATCCCGTAAAATGTATGAATAATAACGAGCAATAATTATGAATATATGATAAAATTTGCATTAGATATTGACTGAATTACAAAAAAAAAAATTATTAAGTTTTAGTAAAGCCAAACATAGGCATACAATCCAACGTTGAAATCTTCAAAATAATAGAGTAGCAATCAAATTAACATTGAAATTTTCACCAATCTATACAACCATTATTCATAAAAATGAAAACAAAATGAAGTTCGGTAACCCAAATATTGAGTCTTGCAAATATTTAAGGACGACCTAATTGGAATCATTCCATTTAGAACAATACATTCAAGTCGAAGCACATCGTAACTAAGAGAGTCATTCCATTTAGATAAATATACAAAAGAAAAGAAGCGATACAAGTTTAAGACGAATGATCATTCTTGAAGGACTCTTTCCGGCTGAACGACCTGCTTAGCGACCTTAAGAAGCTTCCGGATGGCGGAGACGACGAATTATCACCGGAGAAGAATGAATCTTTGCGGCTGAACGACCTAAGGAAGCCCCGAGCAGAAGACGGAGACTCGCTTCCGGCCGGTATATCGGCTAACGCGGCAACCAATCGACGAATACTGATGGATCGAGCTTGTTTGAAACTATATGATCTTGGAGCCTTTGAGAATATGGATGAAGACTGAGTAAGAATTACATAAACTAATGCTTGAACAAGAATAAACAAGGCAATCTTCAAGAACATGCCTCCTAAGCTGCTATCAAACTCCATTTTTCAGAAGTTATAACAAAGAAAACGGTATAAGAAATTAAAGGGCTGTAGAATTTGCTGAAGAGAGAGAGAATTCTATGAGGAAAATGGAATGAATGAGATAAGAATATACAGATACATATGCACAATGTTTGTATATATAGATATATAAACGTATAGAGATGGAGAGAGAAAGGGTTAAAAAAAATGGAAAAAGAAGAAGAAGTTATGGTCCGGACCTCAATGGCCGACCATATTGACTGCATGGACGTTGAAAGTCAATGACTAAATTTATTTACACGTGAGGATAAGAGAAATGAATTAAGTATTTGGAAAATTGCACCATTGGTCTCCAACTTAGTGCCCCGATAGCAAGTTGGTTGCCAACATTTGAAATAAATCAATTTGGTTCCTATTCTTAACCTATAGTTGCAAAATCAATTCTCTATGATCCAAGTCTCTTATAAGTCTTCAGTTAGTCCTTTACATCTAACTTCATGAAGTTAAATTTTGTCTATTGATTTGGATTGATATTCAAAAGTTTTATGTTAGATATATTTATATGACAATGGAGTGCCAATTTAAATGAAAATTTAGAGAATTTTTATCTAGTTATAACAAATTAGTTGAGCGGGCTCACACTAAGGCTCCTTGATGCCTCGAGTCACCCAACATGATGGATTTTTGCAAGCTGTTAACTTACAATCTTTGTAAGTTGTTACATCCTACAAATTTAAAGACAATTACTTTTGTATATTGTAATATCTTTCCAAAAAAATTGATTTTTTATTTAAATTAGTGGGCGTTCACTAGCCAATTTAGAAGTTGGGCTTTCTGAGTTATGCTCGGTTCATTATCATGTCTAATTTTTATCATTAAGGACTAATTATGTAAATTTAATAAAATGATGAGTTATCAACTTCTCTTTTTCATAAGTGGGGACCAAAGTTCTACTAAAATGATACATTGGGGGACCAATTGTGCAATTTCGCCTTAAATATTAGGTTCCCTGTGCATAAATTGACTGTGGGAAAGTCTAAAACATTTGTTTAAACAAGAAACGCCACCGTCGCACAGAAGTTTCTTTTCTAAATGGATTAAGCTAAATGACCAGTTTTTGTCATGACCCCATCTGACGTGTTATTATGCTAAAGAATTACCTCTTTTTCCTCGAAGATTCAAGCAATATTAGAATTAAATATAAGAATTTTGCTATATGTACATCAGAAATTACATAATAGATTACATAATGTCTTACGACAATCTATTATTTATCAGTTTAAAATACAGTCAACTTTTTCATCCAATCTTTTTCCTCCACATCATATTATGTAATCTCTTGTGTACAATTTGATGTACAAGTAGCAAAATTCTAAATATAAATCAAATTTTATTGCCTAATTTTACTTACGTACCAACATCAGCATCGCTTTTGTGTCTCTTTCAATGATGTATAAGCATGCGTATACAAATTACAAACTATTCTCAAAACTTTTTCGTGTCATTTAAATGTGAGTCCTTTTTTGTTGTGAATTTTCAATCAACCAAAGAATGGGAGAATTTAGAATTTTCTTTGATTTCGTTTTCGATATTGCTTGTGGAATTAGGTTCTGTTTGGGAATTAGGTTCTTTGGGGATGATTTCACTTATCTTTCTTTGGGAATCAGATTATATTTCTAGAAACCAAAAGCAATTCCAACATTTCCTTTTCAAGCATATTTAAGATGAGAAGGAATCCAGAGCCGATTAATTTTTCACAGAGACTATTTTCGGCTTAATTTTTTTTTTTTTTTTTATGAGTAAGGTTTAAATACACAATATATAAAAATTAATCAACAAAGAAATACAAAAATATTTTAAGGATTCCTATTTTTAAGTAGAAAACTTGCACCGCAATTTCCCCTCTAAATGAATACGCATGGAACCTTTCTCTTTTGAATATTTTTTAAGGTATTGGTTAAGTTTTAGATAAAATACTAATACCAAAATTGTGACTACTTGACCAAAATTATATGCCCTTTAGTTGGATTCCTCTTTTTACGACGTATCAATCAATCTCTTTCAAAAACTTGGCTCAATAATAGAAATTTTATTAAGGAATCAAATTTAGCCTCTATTTGACAATCATTATTTGAGTAAAATAGAGTTTTGAATAATGATTTTTAAGAGAATGTGTGGATAAAAAGTATGAAAAAATTTTGTGTTAAATTTTTAGGTGCATTGACAATTCTTTAAACAAAATAACTATTGTAAAAGATTAAGATTATTACAAAAGAGTTGTAAAAGTTAAGGAATCTTTTGGAGGGTTGTATAGATAAATTAGGAGTTTTTGGGTTCGAGTATGTAATAAGAAGAAAGAATATCGGATTTACACTAGCCTATCGCATAACTGATACTTGAGTGTCAAAAGTAAAATCATTGTCACCCACCTATCGCCCGACACTCGCACTCGCACGAGTGACACGCCTCTCGCTCGCTTGGCGCTAGAACGACAGTGTTGTCCAATAAATCCTAGTTTACGTTTTTTAAGAGTTTTATCTATTATATACTACGTAAACAGCTCGTATTTTAAATATCCAATGTCCAGTATGTTTTTTGTGATGGTTGATCATTATTTACATCTTCCCAATCAAACGGACCTTTAAAGAAAGAACGGACCTTTAAAGAAAGAGAGAAGAAAAGTAAAAGGAGAAAACTAAACGAATGAGAAGACTCTTTTATTTCGATGGCATAAGAAGCTTGCGGAAAACAGAGATCTTGACCTATCATCATAGAGGCACGTACCTCAAGGATGGAGATGATTCGATTCTAGCTAGTATATCAAGTTATCAACTAGAGGGATCGTCATATCTTTTCATGCCATTCCATCAAAACATTAACTGTTACATCACACTATTTTGAAATGAACGTAATTTTAACGATTTAGGCCACATTCTACTAGGATGGTTCATGACCCTTTAGTACGCTTGATCCATTGCACTCATTCATACATGGTTAATATACTTGACAAGTGTAGACGCTAAATTTTACAATTCAGAAGAGCAAAACGATTAACCACTAGCAATTTTGTGTGACTCACGAAAATAGAAGGATGGGAAGAATACTAAGGGAACACTAATTTGGTGTCAGTCAAATACCCTCTAACAATCAAGTCAATGGTGTTTATTGAAAAAATAAGAGAGTGCTATACAAAAAGTAAATTGAATAGTTTTGATTGAGCATTACCCAGAACTCTGAGCAGTAAGATGGCATTTGTAGGAACAACTAGCAACCATTTGGATGAGAGTAATGATGATCCTTCGCGATTTTCGATTGATCGGAGATGGAGATACAATTTTACTGGATGAATTCGATTGGGATAATACGATAATTCTTAGATGAATATATTTGAATCGTTGACTTAATCAAGTCTAAGTTATATGACTTTTGAAAATAGAGTCTCTGTAGTTCATGTTGACCCCTATAACATGGATTGTGATTTAGATATTTGATATTTTCAAGATAGGCTAAAGGCGGCATCTCGTTAAGCGGGCCTATTTGTCGGCCTCGTTTGATATATTTGTCCTCTTAGACCACCGACACATTTTTTCTCACTATAATTTGTCCTTCATTGTTTAATTCGAGTTATACTCATATTAAAGAGTAGTTTGGACGACTATTTGCTTTTTACAACAAGTGAAATGATGGTTGGTGTTAGGATAAATCTAGCAAACATAAGAGATTGTTGATAAATAATAATGTGATGAGTTAAGAGTATTGTTTCATAGGGAATAAATCTTAAATTATATTGTATTAATCCGTTATCAAATTCAAATGTTAGTAACAAAAGAGATTAATTGTTTAGTATATCTAAATTAAGATTATTTCTAATTTTATATGGGATGAATGTGTTGGAATTCCGAATTCTTCTATTGTTATCTTATTTTCAATTTTCAACATATGTAATTTAGTTGTGTATTCATGACAATCGATAATTCAATTACACTTAAACTTTCTTTATCAAGATAAATGAATTCTATTATAAGCACGACTCGACCGGTCCTATTCCTAATCCAAAATTACATGCAAAGTAACACATTCAATTAAACGGTTATCTGTATGATTGCACGTCACATATAATATTTCTAATATCTATTGTACGTGTGTTGAAATTGTAGTCCTCCAAACCTATTGTGAGCACCTCAACACTACAACAAACAACTAATTATCTAATTGGTGATCAAGCAATTAACTAATGAACCAAAGCATACAAGATCAAACAATAACACAAATTTACTAAACTACTTTATCTTTGAAATAATAATAATAATAATGTTCATTTTCATCCAACACAAGAATCTGGCTCGGCACGTTTATAAAGATAAAACAATAAAAGAATTGGAAAATTATCCCCCGAAATTTATAAATACAAGAAGTAGATGTGAAATTTGTTTCTTGTTCTTAATCTTCAATTTTAAGTTTTGATTTTTCAAGTTCTTGATGTTTCATGATTCAATCAATGTGCTAGATTTGTTCTCATCTCCAATTTATATTGAATTCGTGCATCACTTTTTGATAGATTTTATGATATGACGTGATTTGAAAAGTGAGAGAGATCACTTGAATGCGATCCCTTGTCTTGTACTATATGTGCCGAAAATTAGGTCAAGATTGCGTTCAAATTGGTTTTCAAATTGTTGATTTTTTGCATTTTTAAATTTTTCTTTCATTTTATCCTCTAAAACAATTATTATACAAGACCGGAAAATTTACTTATAAACAAAAAATTATCTATAAATGAAAATTTTAATTATATGTTTAATATTTTGCTTTAAGTTGAAAATTAATTTATATGTAAAAAATTATGTCATTTATGAGTAAAAAATATTCATACAAAAAATTATACACGGAAATTGTCAATACAATTTTCATATATGAGCTTATATGTAATTTTATTATTTTAAATATTTTTTGGATCGCTTAATAATATATTATCAATAATGAATTTTACTGTTTTAAAAATTATTATTAAAAATCATCCAAAATCGGATTCCTCATGAACTCCCAAAACTGATGCTTTAAAAAATCTTATAACTGGTACTTAAAGCAGGCACTAAGAGACTAGGAAGGACGATCGAATCCAATTGGGTCACGATTAAACTGGTGTTTTTTTGAGTGAAAATTGTCTTTTAAATTGAAAATTGGATAAAAATAGTTCATACCTCACATTTTACAAGTGCACCATACTTTTAATTGCATTGCATAACATCTATCCATCGTCAGCACATTCTTGTCCTTAATATTTAATTAATTAGCACATCTTGTCATCGATAACGTTGTCCGTCCAAAAAAATGTTTAAGATGGAGTAAAAATAATAAATAAAACTTCCACTAAATATTTAACCCTGTTTTAAAGCACATTAACATAATTTTTGGACGAAAATCGTTATTAAGAACAATATTTGTAACTAATGAAAAGTTAAGGGTAAAACATGATGAAAAAGTTAGGTACAAAAAAATTGATATTGAACAAAGGTTGAGAACCTTTTTTTTTTTTTTTTGATAT
>CAIGRN010140313.1:0-36735 GCA_903798345.1 Fraxinus anomala
AAAAAAAAAGAAAAGAAAAAGGGTCTAGCCGTGCCGAGTCATAAAGCCATTTGGCTCGATTTATGACTCGGTTCGACTTATGAACGATACTATCAAACTCCCTCTTTCATTTATGTAGGAAACATTAATTCAAAGTAAGGACATAATAGTTACTCTTGGCCCTTGTTTGATCTCCATATTTTCAAAAAATATTTTTCTCACTTTTTTTCAATTACATATTGTTTAATAAAATAATATTATATGTAAACTCAATTACATAATGTATGAATCTACATATTTTGAATTTTAAATCGGTTAATAACGTGCATAATGTATAAAATAATGTAAGGGACTGAACATGTAGCATGATTGCACTGTCTAATAGGTTAGGAACCCCTAGTGCAAATGAAATGTTTAGGAAGGTTTGAGACCTAATTGAAAATTTTCCAAAAACTTATGGTCATTTTAGAAAAGTAGATTTAAGTTGAGGACCATTCTTAGAATATAACTTGTCGTTGTCAATTCCAAAAATCATAAACCCTAAGATAAACCCAGAAAACTGTAACCTCAAACTACCATGGACTTGGAGCCCTCGGCAAGCCATCTTCTTAATCTGATTATTTAACTTAACAACTCCTGCGGTCTTACAGCAAAAACCCTTTTTTTTTCCATTTTATTGAGCTTCTTTAAGGTTTACAAAAGTTTAGGAAATGGCAAAAAATTGTGCAGCAGGGGTTTTAGCAGCCATGGTCTCTGCAACTCTTGGTGTAGATTCTGCTTATGCAGATGGGACTTTTAGTTTTAATCCATTCTCCACTTCTTCTCCGCCGCCTCCACAGGCCGCTTCTGAACCGGAGAAGCCGCCAGCCACAGAGCCGAAACGGATTCGAAATGATAATCCGAGGACCACATCAGCTGGGTTCGATCCTGAGGCCTTGGAGAGGGGTGCTAAGGCTTTGAGAGAGATTAATAGCTCGGGGAATGCCAAAAAGGTTTGAAATTGTGATTCTTTTATTAGTTATTTTATTTTGAGTCCGGGAAATGACGTGTTTGAGTGAAAGATTTTAAATTTTAATTATTTGAGTATGTTTCTGTTTATTTGTTCATTTCATGTACTGTATAGATAATTGCTTGGGAAAGATATATGGATAAACGAAACAGTGTCTTTGTTTGAAGGGCATGTTTTTCTTTTCTGTGTTTGTATGCATGTTACACAGACTGGCGTATGTTTCTGCTTGTACGGAAATTTGATTAGTGTTTATTTTTTGTGTATTTACTAGAGGATTTGCGTTGGTGTAGGTCTTTGAGGTTATGAAGAAGCAAGAAGAAACAAGGCAGCAAGAGTTAGCTGCAAAAGCAGCAGAGTTTAAGGCAATGCAAGCTCAAGAAGAAATTGTAAGCTTGACATTAAGCCCAATATTGAAGTCATTTCTGTTAGTTTTATTATATTTGATTGATTCATGATTGTAGACTACATTTATCGTGTTGCCTCAGGCTCAATAATTGAGTTAACTTCTGTACACGTTCATTTCTTTATGTGATTGCTTATATGCGGTTTGTGGAGCATCTCTTTCTCTTTCCTCTTTTGACTCATTCCATTTTCTAAACCAAGACGTCTATTGATTCACTTTGTCAAAAATTTCAACTCATAAACCCAAAAGCAAAACATACATGTGATATATAGCTTTTATTGTGACACAGACATAAAGCAATTACGAAAAAGTAAATGTAAAGGAATGCATTTGCAAAAAGTATTTAGCCACTGAATTTGTTTTTCTTCAACATTTTGAGTCCATTAGTGGTTTGAAAAAAATTACATCTGTATTATGACTTCCAAAATGTATTAAACTTTGTCTTAGATTTGGTCAGGTCATGCCTTTGGTAATTCCAGACAGCCTAGGATAGGATAGGTTTGGTTTAGTTGTCTATTTACTGCATTTCCTTTTTGGGGATTCAATGTACTAATAGGAGATATATTGAGTTTATAAGTGTTGTTTCACTCTTCCTCAAGTAATCAGATATCTGATTATTGCATTTCTAGAGAGCTTCAAAGGCTTTTATTTGTGATTGTTGATACAATAAATCCCTTGGTGTGTTGAAGTTCTATTTTTCTCTCTTTCTTTAATTTTTCTAATAGAACCTTTGCCCAGTCTTTAAAGAGAGCTTCTTTTGTTCGTCAACAACTTGAATAATCATTTTTTGCTGACTCTTTTATATAAACCACTAACCCTGAACCACCCAAAATCCCTGAATACATGAACACAGATCTCGAGTGCTTTTCACAATAATATAAAACATTTAAGAAACAACTTTCTGATGATTCGGTTGACCACTAAACCTTTACCCATCCAAACTCACTAACTATAGACCCTTTGAGATTGTTCTACTCAGAGTTCACGCTTTTTTTGAGGAATATTTATGTTAGAACATCTTGGACAACCATTTGAAATCTGATTCCTAATCATTTACCAAGATTAGATTTTTACCAATTCATGTCATGTTGATAACACACACTTGACTCTTATTGCGCTAAAAGATTGAACCAACCTGCCCCTTGTGCAAAAGCAATACCCAAGGCAACATGTTTGTTGTTGAGTATCTAGAGTAATAATATAATGAGCTACCTTTTTAAAGACTAGGCCTTGAAATCTACAGAGTACAGATGACTTCATGGATGGTTTAAATAATGGTACCGGGAAAGAACATTTTTGTCTATAATTACACAACTGAAGGACTCATAAATACACGTTGGATTGAGTCATATCTGAAATACTTAAGGCTTATGCTAGTTAGTTTTGAATAAAGAGTTAAAGTAAATTAATAACCAAAGAAAGTTTGATTTATGCAATGGAGTTTTGTGGCTGAGTTACCCTCAAGTTGATGATTGACAAAAGGCCGCATGTACTTTAAAGAGTACCCAACAACTGGACAGAACCAGAAAGAATTCGGTCCTTGAAAATTGAGAACTGGTTGCTAATCCTAAAATTAAGGTGCTTTTAGGGATTTCTGAAGATGAAGATTATTGTATTATTTCCATCATGTCAACACAACTCAACTTACTGAGTATTTAAAATATAAAAATGCTGTAGTTGAAGGACAATGCATTACTCATGATACCAGAATTGAAGGAGGGATAAAAAAGTTGCTAAATTTTCTCCAGACATGCTCCCAAAGGACTCTTAAATGTAGGACTTGTCCATCTATGCTAAGATCATTATCTCTGAATAGGAGGATTTTTCAAGGTTCTGTGCTGTCTCAGTTAGTGGAATTGTCACGTGTGTTAATTTGTGGCTCATTGAACTTTTCTTTGAGTTCTATCTCCCTTCCTGCCCCTTTAATACTCTCTTTTTCGAGAAAGATGGTAGTCTGGATAACAACTTTTTGTTCTTGCGGAAAAATAGAAATATTATTCTAACAACCCTTTAGGGTATCCCAAAAATAATATCCTTCTTAATACGGCAGCCAAGATGATTTTCACGTAAAGGAATACCATTTAAATAAATTTTCAGGACGTGACTCTAATATGGAACAAATTATTTATAATTTTAAAGGAGAAACGTCTTAATCCAGATAATATGTTTGAAGGAAAAAGTGTTCAGAGACATGGAGTGACTGAATATGCTAAACTTTTTTCAAGAAAAAAAAAAACTCATGCAATGCAAAGACAGTTTTCCCATGGCCTCTGCCGCGTGATCTGTCTTGTTTGCAACACATAATTTCTATATCTTTTGCTCAGCAAAGTTGAGGTTGATTTTATCTGCAACAAGGGAGATGTAGGCAATAGAAGAATCAAGAAAAAGTAAGTTCAAGTAAATTACAATCTTTTGTTGCCCTGGTTTGTAATGGATGAATGCCTGTAAATAACATTCATGAAGTAATGTAATAAAGACGATTTTTTATCTGGTTAGTCTTAAATAATTAATCTCATCTTCAGCTAGACAAGCTACATGAAAAAATTTCTGATAGTTTCCCCGAATGACTGTATAACTAAGCCCCGTGTAAATTCTCTGTTTTCCATTTCATCAAACAGTAAAAATGTGTTTCTTGTTTGGTAGGAGAGACAAAGGGTTGTATATGATGAACAGAAAAAGTTAGCTCAGCAACAGGCACAAATAAAGTCGCAAATGGCTCGCTATGAGGATGAATTGGCGAGGAAAAGGATGCAGGTATGTTTATCTTGTTTATGCACAGAGTGCTTAATAGTTCCTGTGATAAAAGGGAATAAAATTCTGGATTTCTGTAGGCAGAGAATGAACATCAAAGAGCAAGAAATCAAGAGCTCGTAAAAATGCAAGAGGAATCAGCTATGAGGCAAGAAGCAACTAGACGAGCAACGGAGGAGCAGATTCAAGCACAGCGTCGTCAAACTGAACGAGAAAAGGCTGAGATAGAACGTGAAACAATTAGGGTGAGGGCTTTGGCAGAAGCAGAGGGAAGAGCCCATGAAGCAAAGCTTGCAGAGGACGTGAACAGAAGAATGCTAGTAGACCGTGCAAATGCAGAGCGAGAGAAATGGGTCGCTGCTATTAACACGACTTTTGATCAGATTGGAGGTTCTTTTATCTGGTTCTTTATCATTTGGGTTATTGCATCATTCATAGATATATGCATAGAAGTGTCGGTGACATTTGAATTGATATGCATTTGGTTTTAGTTATTGGGTTTTGTTAAGGTCATAATGAAGATATTGGAACAAATAGTAAAATTAGCCTACGTTTGGCTCATCCGCTCATGTTTATAAACACGCAAGTCACTTTTTATTCACACATTTTGAGGGATCCAAAGTACTACCTGCTTATCCGTCACTTGTATCTATCTTTTTATAATTAGTACTGTACATGCTCTTATTGTACTTAAAATTGATCTTGAAAACAAGTTCACGTTAGTTGTTTCTTGGGTTACAAGTAATGATTTCCTTGCTGGGTAATTTTTTTTTTTTTGGGGTTGAGGGGGCAGACAAGATTATAAGCAGATAAGTGATGCTACTTGAAGAGTGAATTGCCCTGATTTCCCCACCCCTACACCCCTGCAATATGTAATAATAACACTGTCTTAATATAATATTAAAAAAGTAGGTTGCTTGTTGATGCTTAACCTTGCCATTTGCATGCTAGTATCTGTGGAGCTTCCAGTATATTTTTTTATTCACATCTTACAAGGAAAAAAAGGGAAAAATAGTTGAGATTGGTTTACTTGACTCTTCTCTTTCCTTTGTGTTACAGAACACTCCCCTTCTCCCTGGGAAAAAAAAAGAGAGAAAAGTGGGGAATGGGAAGAGGACAAAAGTTGACGTAAAAATTTAAATATTTATCCATTAAAAGTGTTCTGAGAAGGATATTGTTGCTATTAATGTTCTTTCAATCATTTTTTGGGTTAAACAGACTGCAGAATAGTAATTGGTCCATTGTTTGCAGGGGGGTTACGGGAAATTTTAACAGATCAAAATAAGCTGGTTGTAGCTGTTGGAGGCGTCACGGCTCTTGCAGCAGGGATCTACACAACAAGGTATTGGAATTGTTATAAAGAACACAATCCTTTTGTTTTGCATGTGATCGCTTTGCTCTTTATCAAAGCCAAAGGTATAGATGTTAGGATACTCAACTCGCACTAAAGTTATGTCTCAAGATTTAGGCACATGATTTCAATTTTAATTTATTTCTGCATCATCAGGCTGTCATAATCTCTCTGTTTTTGCTCACTGTATACTCTTACCTATTTAGTTGAATTGTTAACTCTGTAGTCTATCAGTTTTGAACTTTAGGATGAATTTGAATATATGGTTTTTGGCAAGTTATATCACGCAGCACCTTCCAATAGATGGGTAGTAGTTTACAAGGTTATTAGCTGATAGATTTGATCTCAGTAGTGGGAACTTTTACATTTGCAGTGTGTTTTTCTCTCTTTTTTTCTCTGAACTTGGGAATATTTATTGCCGTGAGTCCAGTTGGTAAGATCAAATGGTGAGTAATGACTATACAATGCCATGAACTCTTCGAGCCTTGTGAATGACATCACTTGATAATTCAAAAAGTTTTCCTCTGTCACTTCAGTAATCTATTTATCGCCAGTTATTTTTGAGCTATGTAACCAACAGGCCTTGTAGCCTGCTTCTCTCCTGTTTCATGTAGTAGAATCAACCATAGCTTCTTATATATACATGCCATAATTGGAGAGTATTGTTGCTAGTCTCTGCAACCATGTTCTTTGCCATCTCCAATTCATTATCTTTCCTTTTTTTTTAAGCTTGTTGCTGACCAGCCTACAGTGATATGTACTCGTCAACTTAACCTTAACAGCTGCATGATAAGATTGGTGCTCTAATTTGAAACTGGTTTTAATAAGTTTCTGGTTCTAAGGCAATCATCTTATTATTTATCGGCTCAACGAGTCATAAACAATCATCTCATTTGAGTGTATGTGGGCATTCATGTTTAGTGATTAGCAAATTGCAGTTAATATATTTGAGCCTTGGATTTCTTATAGAATTAATATGCTAGTGGCAGTGTCAGCTATAAATTATCTTCATGATGATGGTATTTATGCAAACTTCTTGTCAGCACTTTTTGTTAGAACTTAAATGAAATTTATTTTTTGAATTTCAGGGAAGGTGCAAGGGTGATTTGGAGTTATGTGGACCGAATATTAGGACAACCATCTCTGATCAGGGAGTCTTCCAGGGGGAAATATCCATGGTCAGGCTTGTTTTCACGTGCCATGACTAATAGAAGTTCTGGCACCCAACGTGCAAATGGTTTTGGTGATGTTATTTTACACCCTTCTCTTCAAAAACGTATCGAACAGTTGGCTAACGCAACTGCAAATACAAAAGCTCATCAAGCACCATTTAGAAATATGCTTTTCTACGGGCCTCCAGGAACAGGGAAAACGATGGCTGCTAGAGAGCTTGCACGCAAATCTGTATGAACTATTAACCTTTCCTTGCCAATGGAATTATTTATTATGATAGTGGGCGTTGGACATATTGCCACTTGACATCTGTTGGCTTTTCACCTTCATATAGGTTCCTGATTAACATATCCAATTGTGGATGAGTTGCAATTGAATAAATATCTTGACATATACTAGCTTTCTGTTGTGAACTTTGATTGTTTACGTTTTTAAAACCATTTTCATTCATCGACATCTTAACCTTGTTTGTGCTTTCAAATATCCTGTTTGGTGTAGGGAAACAACAAATAAACAACCAAGCAAAGTTTGATTCCCAATAAACTTGAGGTCTTTGATGCGAATGTTTGCTCCATCTGATCCACTGCTACATCTGCTACTAAAATGCCCTAGGAGATTCAATTTTCTACAATCATGTCATAACATGTTTAAGTTTGGTTTACTTCTGATCCACTGCTACATCTGCTACTAAAACGCCCAAGGAGATTCAATTTTCTACAATCATGTCATACCATGTTTAAGTTTGGTTTACTTCTCTCTTCATACTCATTTCGATGACGTTACATCACTATTGTAAATGGGATATTCTATAGGTCTACCTAGACATGCTTCAACCATCTAAGTTGTCATTCTCTAGGTCTACCTAGACATGCTTCAACCATCTAAGTTGTCATTCTCTTCTTTTATCTTCAATTAGTGTCAAATCCACTTGTGGGTGTATCAACATATTCATTTTAACATCATCATTATATTGTAATGAGAGAAACATAGAGGGTGCTGCAATGATTTCATACTCAACAGATTAGGTGACAAAGTGGTCAATTACTTGGGAAATATCTCTCTCTCTCTCTCTCTCTCTCTCTCTCTCTCTCTCTCTCATGACTTTTTCCTTGTGTCAAATGGAAAACGTGACCTTCCTTTTTAATTTAACAATGTTTAAATGGCTTGAAGTTCTTCCCCTCACACAAGGACCAGTTCAAACATGAGCGAATTCTAGTGACGTGGTACACCTTGTGGGTTGCCCTTTATATGTTCTAGTTTTTAATTAGATTTCCTATAGTGAATGCTATCTGTTTGCATTTGTGCCGCTCTGACATATGGTTCTCATGTTTATAGGGGCTAGACTATGCATTGATGACTGGAGGTGATGTAGCACCGCTTGGCTCTCAGGCTGTTACAAAGATACATCAACTATTTGATTGGGCAAAAAAGTCGAACAAGGGTTTGTTGCTTTTCATTGATGAAGCAGATGCATTTTTGTGCGAGTAAGTAGCATTTCCCTGGGAGTTTGGACTGGTTTAAGTTAGGGTTGCTAAATTTTTGGATACCACTTTTATACTTTTCCCTCTTTAATGATAACTTGATATATAGCAAGCTAGGCATTATTCTTCATGTTATTATCAATCTATTTATTTGGAAAAAAAATTTGTATTGTCTGAGTAGCGCTTCTATGGGCATCCTTAAAAACACTTGTTATGTACACTAGAATTTAGTTTTGCTACTTTAGGTTTAGTAGACAATTGATGTTACAGTTGTGTTATATGTCCATAATAATTTACATAATAGCTTATAAACATATGATGTGCTAAGATATGATTGAGTCAGAATTTTTTCAACCAAATAAAAAAAAAATCTCCCTCCCTCTTTTTGACACCTCATTTATATGTAACCATTATGTAGCTCTATCATACAGGTAGCATTATTGTTGATGTTAATATCTTCAAACAAAAGAAGTGACAATAATAAAACAGTGGGGACAGAAAAGGAAACTGAAAGTTAGAGATTCTAACTTGTAAGACTCGTCGTGCTTTTGGATCAATCATTGATATCTTCATTTATGTTGTATCCGACTGTCATCGACTGGCTGATCCTTCTTTGAAGATATAATTTAGTTTATTTATTTATTTTGCGAGTGAGTGCAATTTGATTTCCATATTTTCCCTGCCAACTATCATTCTATAGGGGTAATTTCAAGCTAACATTGGATTTTTGAATTGACAGGAGGAACAAAACCTATATGAGTGAAGCTCAAAGGAGCGCACTCAATGCACTCCTATTTCGGACAGGTGACCAGTCCAAAGATATCGTTCTAGCTCTTGCGACGAATCGCCCGGGTGATCTTGATTCAGCCGTGGCAGACCGTATTGATGAGGTCCTGGAATTCCCTTTGCCTGGTGAAGCCGAACGCTTCAAATTACTGAAACTCTATATGGACAAGTACATAGCTCGAGCAGGGGCAAGAAAACCGGGCTTGTTCTCTTCTTTGTTTCAGAAAGATCAAAAGAAGATCGAGATCGTGGGCATAAACGATGATATTCTCAAGGAATCTGCAGCAAAAACTGAGGGGTTTTCAGGAAGAGAGATAGCGAAGCTGATGGCAAGCGTTCAAGCAGCTGTTTACGGGAGCAAGAACTGCATTCTGGATCCAAATTTGTTCCGAGAAGTGGTGGATTATAAAGTTGCAGAGCATCAACAGAGAAGGAAACTTGCAGCGGGTGAAGGAGAAGGTGATGCGAAGTAAGATCTCATCTGGGATGGATTCAAAATGAGCATTCTAACAAATTTCTATTGTTTTCTGTTAACATGTAATCGTTTTTTCCCTTGCGAAAGTGGAAGAGTTTTGGTAATTCTTTTAGCTTAGAATCCATTTTAGTGATGATTACTAAGTATATTTCAGTTACTTGATCATTATTTATTTAATCAGTTCGGTTTGGTTTGGTGTAATATCAGTATTTTATGTAGTTGAGAAAAATTAAGCCATTGTTTGGCACCCATTCTCTTTCTCATTTTTTTTCTCTTTCTTCATTTTAACCGTACATTTTTTAAATAAAATAATATTAAACATAAATCTAAAACTTTTCATAACTTTTTCACCACACATTCTTCCATCAATCACTATTCCAAAATTTTTCAACCCATTAAAATGGGTGTCAAACATAATAAACATTACCCTTGCATTTCCAAGAGTTTTGGTAGAGTAAAACATTTTACAGATTTGCCAGGTGGATTTACAGGATGCCAAATGGCAACATCTGATTGGAGTTTGTAAAAAAATCAAAGTTAAAACAACCAACCAAGGTGCTGTCATCTTAACACCTGTAAATTGTCCTATACAATTCATCTGTTCAAACAGATTTATTCTTTACAGGTATCGGCGATGCAGTCCTCATCTGATTACATTCCATTTCAAAATCATCTAATATGACTGAGAAATCTTTATTTCATTACCTTATACTATATTAATTTTCGGTTGAATATGGGATCTCCTTATTACCAGGCAGAGAGAAATATAAAAATGCGACTGAGAACATTGCAAGTGTATTGCGCAAGAAGCACACTGGGCAACTGTGTTTCAAAAATGAACCAAAAAAAGAACCTTTTATAAGCAGATGTCCCTTTACTTGTCTGCAATTTATGGATTCAACGATCAAGCTGGAATTTGCAACAAGGAGAACGAATGACATTTCTATGACAAACTGACATTCAGCCTCGTTACCAATTTTCTTCTTCATCTTAAAGTGTCTCTAACAAAATAACATACACAACATTCTTTCAACTGCAGCCAACATCTGCCCCATCCATAGACAAAGCACCCATCATCTATTACTTCTACAAAAGGGCAAGTAAACAATCACTCTTCAGAACTAATTTCAAATTGGGACACCTCGGTTAAAAGATCAAACTCAAGTTCTAACCTGATCGAGGGGTTTTGTATCTGCATTCTGGAATGATGGCCTTGTGCTTGGGGAAAATTGCCCTGTTGGTATAGCACGCCATGCTATCAAGCTAGAAAATATGGATGGTCAGAACTTAGATAATCCTCTGCCTACCTGCATGTGAAGTGATTGCTGATTCAACGATAACCCCTAGAGAAGACAAGAAAATACAGATTTTCAAGCCAGAGATTCCAAAGATAACGCCATATAATTATGATAGCTCAAATGTGTAAGCACTATTTAAAGAATATGTTAAAGATGTGCTAATCTTTCATCAAACTTCAACATAGCAGCCTCCCTAGGTGCATGTTGCTCATTAAGGCAAGGTATTTACAATACAAAAAATGATAGTTGCTTCCCACTCACCTTTGACTGAGGGAAGCACAAGCATACTAGATCAAATTAAGTAGAATAAACAGGTAAAACATCTAAAATATTTATAATTTCAAATAAGTTGATCCATAAAATTTTGTATCAGTAACTACTACCTTCTCTTGAAGTGCATTTAGAAGATCGGAATAGAAGTTGCATGCAGCAGTCCCTCTTTGCAGAGTCACCACTACAGAATTCAACAAAGTGCACGATGAAAATGACCACCATCCCAGACCAGAGTAGACAAAAACAATGCAGGTCCTACTGTGAACGTCTGGAGTTTCTGTTTCATAACTCTTCTTTTTCAGTTGGTAATAGCTTTGTGCACAAGAAGTAGGAGCACAATCACTTACCACCAACTAAATTGCTGTCTGTCATTCTAACTATTGTTGTAGTTCTCCGAATAATCATATATTTGAAGTTGCAAATACTGCAAAGAGTGCCACTTAATCAGATGGTTCTTGTACCTGATCCAACTTCAAGATTTTGCAGAAATGGAATCCCTGAACTGTTCATGAAACTTAAAAGTTCTTTAGCTTTTAATACCGTGCCGGCTGACTTGTAAAGGTGTACAGCAGCACTCAAAATAAACCTGTCTGGTTCCGCAGAATAACAGTGTCTTTCAAAAAAGTTGATACCTTCTTCCACATGTCCAAATTTCAGATAACCTCTAAGCATAATCTGATTACTCTCAAGGTCAGGATCTAATCCAGTTGAGATAAGGTTCCCATAGATCCTTTCAGCTTCCCCCATCGAACCTGCTTGAGTAAAAGCTACAAGCAAGAGGTTAAAATGAGCACAGGAAGGAGATATTCCTTTTTCCTGCATCAAGATGATGGTTTTTTCTGCTTCTGAGTATTCCAATCCCTTTGAATATGCTCGAATGAGAGCAAGGTAGGTAAAAGTGTCAGGTGAACAACCATTTCTCTGCATGCTTTGGAAAAGAAGCTCTGCTTCACGATAAAGTCCTTTAGCAGCATATATATTGATCATGATATTGTAGCTCACCTGTGTGTCCCCCAAATTAAGTACAAAACACACATTATCTTGAGTACAAATTAGATAGAAAGGTATAGTTTGACTTTTGATATAGTTTCAAGTTGATGTTCTTGAACTTTGGCGTGTGTAATAAATCAACTGGTATTATTCACAACAGTGATTAGGAGAAAAAACTCAAATCTCAAGTTAGAAAGGTTTTCCAAGTCATCTGAAGAAACAAACTAGTTACTTGCAAAATGAAATGATCTCGTCAGCATGTTATATCTTAAAACCTCCAGAGGTTGAGACTTCCAGGCTCTCTTATAATGTATCCATAAACAATAGCTGGAAAAATAGGACGCACTATCCCATGAAAATGAGTGCTCAAAATCAAATATCTAGAGTATCATAACTAGACTTCTCCGCATTAAATTTGGCAACCACTATAAACATACCTTCCCAGGTTTTATCCCTTCCTCCTGCATTTGACAAAAGAGAGCTGATGCTTCATGACTTTTGCCTACAAAATAGCAATTCAGAAGTATAGATTTATGAACTAGCATGACAATTGTAATACAAAAGATTCATAGAAAACAATAGTCCAGTACTGAGACCAATTGTGAATAGGATCCACTATTAGTTAAATTTGTATAGAATATATCCTCGTAATAGCTGGTCAAATGTATATATTTTTCTGCTAATCCTTAAAACACTAAATGTAATATTCATTTAGGGTGCATTTGATTGTCAGAAAATGTATTTTTTCCACCCAATTTCTTACTTTTGTGCTGTTTGATTGACATTTTTTCCCATGAAAAACATTTTCTTACTTTCGGTCACGTGACCATATTTTCCTCAAAATCAAGGAAAATATTTTCTTTAGGAAAAGTAGGATTTTATTTTCCAGAGAATTCACTATCTCTTCTCTATCTCCTTTCTCTCATCTACCCACCAATAAAAATAGACAAATATAATATTTTCTATGTTGAAAACTAAATCAAATTCCATGTTTGCAATCAAATGCACCCTTATGTATTTCAATTTTTAAGGTGTACTAAATTGTGAACTATTTTCACTGGTAGATAAGTACATACCAGCCTTTCCATAATAGCAAATCAAATTCGTGTATATCTTCTCATCTAATGGTATTCCCATGCTTCGAGCCACATTAAACATCTCCATCGCCTTATCCAGATTTCGACCCCGTCCATAAACACTGCATCCACCATGAATTCCTCTAAACAAATTTGCTAGAAAATCTTTCTTCTTGATTAATTTCTTTTTGGAAACAACTCTCGGAAAATCATAATAACTAACCTGATCATCAAGTTATACGTCTGAATTGATGGGGAACTATTCCCTAAAAGCATGCGCTCATATATGCTCACCGCGAAACGTAATTTACCTGTGCCATTAAACTGTCATTTGATTTCCAAGATATATGGCCAGACAAATGAATGACAGAAAACAAAAACGATGTCTACCTGCTTCTAACGTTGCCTTTATGAAAGTGTTGTAAGCAACAGTATCAAGCTCTGTATTGGTCTGGAAACTAGTATAAATAACATCCTCGGCCTCATGATATTTACCTACAAGATGATTGTTATCGATATTCAAGTGAAAAACGGTGTCAAATAACAAAACCTCACAATATATACCAAACTGTAGTAACCACTAGTCCTTAGGATTTCAAGTTCTCAAGGAACGCATAAAGCAATAAGTGAAATTGAAAGAATAAAAACTCAAAATCATGCAACGGCTAAGGAATACAAAGTGCCGGTGTCAGGTAACCATGAAAAAAAAAAATACTGCGGTAAACAGACAATGTAATTAAGTAGATTGCATTGGAAGTTCCCAGCATTTGCAGCAGTTCTTCCATTAAAGATAGTTTTGTTCTTTTTCCAATCTAAACATGTAAACATTTGATAAGAAATATCTTCAAGCTCAAAAATTTGGCGCAGTCTATTAACAACAATATTCAGGGATAAGCCCAGAAAAATAAAGGAAAATCATTGAGCGAGAGCCAGATTATCAAACAAGAGACACCAAAGGTCTCCCCATGTCACAAGGTCTTTAGTCATTAAAGTTTCTCAGTTCATGTGATAAGGGAAAGGAGGCCCATTACTGAAAACCTCAAAATTAATTATTAGGGTAATTAGCATTAGGTATAGATTGATTTGATATAAAAAAATTTAGAACAAACAACTTTATGCCCCTGTTTGACACACATTCTTTTAAAATACAATATTTCATAACTCATTTTCAACCACACATTTTTCAATAAAATAATATTTTCCATCACATCAATAACTTTTCCTTACTTTTTAACCATATATTTCCCATTATATCACTATTTAAAATACATTTTCCTCAATATTATCCATCAAACACACCCTATATATAAATAGTTTTAGAACGAACAGCTATATATTCTTATCCTAGATTTGGAAAACCTACACGAAAGAAAAGTGAGAATCTAAACATAATTTACTGAAAAACAGAGAGCTAAGACACTGGTTGTAATACGCAGAGTTGATAATTTTGAAGAATTTGTAATTTTCAACGACAAAGCAGCTTGTAGAGTAAAATACTCGAAAATGCTTAGATTTCCACATTTCTTACCTGATTTTGCCAAAGCTTTTACTAGTACGCTGATGGCAACAGGACCCAAATTATGCCCTTTCTCAGTTTGTTCTTTGTAAAACAAGTACGCATCGTCTTCTTTATCACACCCGATATATGCATCAATCATTGAATTAAACAGAACTTTTCCAGTTGCAGGAGACCCTGCCACATCTTCAAAGATGTCTTGAGCTTCTTTAAGCTTGTGTTGCTTCCCATATAATCTAATCATGGATGCACTTGCAGAATCCTCTAGTGTGCAACCAAATTCGATCATGAGCTGATAAAGATATTCTGCATTTGACACACCTGCAACAAAAATTTCATATATCAGTTCCAAAAGAACCACCTAGCATCACAGTTTTGTTAATTAAATACAAAACCCTATCTAATATGAATTTTAAAACTCTACAAGCTTTCTTGCCGTCTTTTGTGAATTTGCAAATGATTTGGTTAGCCACTGATTCACCCCTTTTGGTCTTCAGCAATAGCTTAAGTTTTTCTTGTGTCTTTGAGCTTCGATCTGCTAGACAGAGCATAAGCATCAGCTCAAAAGCCATAGTATCAGGTAGATCCAAGGTCTCAGAAGCACTTTCAGCTTCTGTCAATCTGCTGCATTGTCCATTCATGGCCATCAAAAATGACTGAATAAATTTGCTCCCCTCAACCATTCCACGTGTACTCAACTCCTCTATCAGCTGCTCTGCATCCATTAGCATGCCCTCGTTGCAATAAACCTTCACGACTGTCTTGACTAGCTCCTCATCAAATGCAGTATGATCTTTCCTGATCTGGGCAATGAAATCCTTAGCCTTTTCCATTAACCCAAGTCTCAGATACAAATTTAGCATATCATTACAAGAACTGGCATCGGGAAGTCCAGTTTTAGATAGAGCCTGATATGCAACTTCAGCAGATGTTAGGTCTTCTTTCATTGTGTAGCATTGCAACAATACAATTAAAGAAAATCTAGAGAATAAAATTTTACTAGATTTCATCCGTTCCATTATGTCTAATGCCTTCTCAAAATTCTTGAAATTGAGATGCACTAGTGCCATTGTTGTATATGTTTTTTCATCACTAAGTAGGCCCAACCTCTCAATATCTTCGAAAGTCTTTTGTGCATCCTCATAAAGTCCCAATTTACCATATATACGAATCAGTAAACCGTGGATGACTTCATCAGCAACAACACCATACCTCTCCATCTCACTGAAAAGGGAAAGGGCTTTAGAATAATCCCCATTCTTATAGTACAATGTTAGAAGTGAAGCACAGGTAAATTTGCTTGGCACTACTCCTCGTGATCTCATGTCCTCATAAAGGCTGAGAACTTCATCTCTGTCACCTCTTTTGGATAATAAACTGACCAGAAGGCCATATGTTGCCTCTTCAGGCACAAATCCCAAATTCTTCATCTCTTTAAAAATCTTAAAAGCTTCTTCAGCTAGACCTTCTTTCACAAGTGAGCAAATGACAACTGTGTAAGTAAAATGATTAGGGACCACCCCTTTATCAATCATCTGCCTCCAGATATATATGACATTTTCATGTAATGATTTCTTCTGCAAAGATGAAAGCATAAAATTTAAGACTGGAATGGAAGGAGTTATCCCTCTCTCTTGTACAGAAGAATAAAATGAGAGCATAGCCTTGTGACGACCCCATCTGGCATATGAACACAACATGGTGCCACAAGCAACTTCATCAGGTTCACACCCTGCTTCAAGCATCTCCAAGAAAGTTTGTTCAGCTAGTTTGATCTTTCCAACTTGTCCATATGCACGCAAGACAATTGTGTAGGCTATAATGCTAGGCCGGTAGCTTAACTGTTAGATCATCAATCTAGCATTACACTCAATTAATATGTGAATCTTTCAACATAATTCCACAATTCAGAAAGGAAAAAGAACCAGAAAAAATAAAACACGTGATATCTTAAAAAACCTGCTATTATAAGCAATTTTACAAGAAGAAGAAGCAAATAAATACAGATTTAAAACTGTATGAAAAGGCAAAAGGACAAGGCTTTTAATTTGATACTCGTGTAACTCAATGAATTGTGCTCATATAATTCAATGAATATAATGATATCGATTAAACATTCTACTCTTCGATGGACACAAGCCATTTCCACCAGTTTAAAAAGAAGAAAAAGTGAACTCATGTACGAATAGTACAGAAGCACAACCGAAATGAGATTTCTTACTACTTAGCTCTTCAATTATTAAAATTCATCAAATAACCATAAACAGTGATTCTTAATATTCCAATCAAAAACTTAAAAAATGGCGAAAACAGCACAGAGAAAGCAACCTGCAATTTCATCCATGCAAAGAAGTCTCTGACTTGACGCCAACTCTTCTGCTCCTTCAAAACCACACACATCTCTCTCAAAGTAAGCTTCGCAACAAACGACCCCATTACTTCCCTCATATCAAACGTCCCCTCTGCCTTCCCAGAAAGGCTCCTTACACGCTTTATAGCAGCAACAACGTGGCGCCCATAAAGGTGCCCATGCCTATCGTCCTCCAAGTACTGTACCATTTGCTCGGGAGTCCGTTTAATCCACTTGGGCGTTTGTGCGCGTGAGCCCTGGTTCCGCCTTAACGCGCTCAAGTACTGAGCCTTAGCTTTGATTATGCGTCGAGCGTTATCATCTGAAAGAGGGTTCTTGGGGTTTTTCGATTTGGGTTTTGGTTTGTTGAGGTTGGAAGAATTGCCGTCGCTGAGAGACCATGGGTCAGGCTTGATGGAACAGAGTAATGTGGGTTTCCGGGTCCCATTTTTGGCTCGTTTTGGAGGTGTATTCAATGGAGTTGAGTGAAGAAATGAGGACTTCAATATATCCATTTCACAGAGGTTTTTGGACAGAAAATTTTGAATAGAATTTAATCGAGGAAGAAGAAGATAAAATTCGAGTGTTCCTACTCTGATGATATTTTGGCTCCATTGTCAACTAAAATCGCATTTCAGCTGACAACTCGCAACAATAGCACGAATTTGAAGCGATTTTAAACTGCCCCTGACTGAGCTGCTAACGATTTATGGCCACAGTTGGTAATCTATTAATCGTGGGATTTTGCTACATGTACATTAAGTTTATATCTTAGATCATTATGTATGCCAGGGTATAAATCTTAATATACACGTGTAATAATTCATTAATTGTGAATGTCAAAAAGACACTGGCCAAATCTGTAAGTCGCGTAGTAGGATTATTTTTTTTCATCCATGTAGAAGTAGATGTTAACTTTCATCACGAGTTAGACATGGCTTGGTGCATATTTCGACAACAAAACTTACTAGCTTATAAATAATTAAACGCATCACTGCGCTACACTTGGTGCCAAGATGTTCGCGTTATTCGCAATGCACGTCTTCTAACTTGTACGCATACTCATGCACAACATACAATTTCTTGAAGCATACTTGTTGTATCCTAACTCCATCCGACGTATTGAGGGTCATTTGCATACCTCACAACACAATTCATGTGCTCGTCATTTTTTATGGGTATTTTTGCTTAATGCATGTTGCCTTCATTAGTGTCAGCCCAAGTAGCGACATTTGTTAATTCATGGCTAACTAGAAGTACCTTCACGTCATACTTGTTCCCCAATATCAGCATCTTGCCTCATTTGTCCAACTATATGGCGTCGCCCGACGATCGCATTTTCGGCCAAATGATCCCGTGGTAAGGCTAGAACCATAGACACGTGTACAAGTTAGTATACGAGACCTTTAGAATGCTTTCCTTGATAACTCATTCGGCTTAGAGGTATTAGTGTATCCTTATCGTAGCACTCGTAGTATAGCAATCTATATTGGTAACGAAGATCTAATGCCGCTCGATGGGTTCCCGACCTTATACAAGTACTTTAACCCTCCCTAGAGGTGCCTAAAGTAAGCCCTCATTGGTCCCTATGGCCCCTTAGGACTACTCATTTAGTACATAGGGATATCCCACATCTGCCCTTCCGTGGAGACGAAAGCCTGAAAGAAGCTGACTTATTTCTCACCAAGCATGTCGCACTTAAATTAGACTTAGCAAGAAAAACTAGAGCGACACCAATAGACGTCTTTTGATCAATTAATCATAATTTTCATAATTGACATCAGACATTCCCATCCTCCAAATGACGCTTTGTTTGATCTAACATCTCCAAATATCAAGTCCACAAAGTTTCAGTCCCAACATATACACGATTCTTAAGATATTGTCCTCAGTATAATGAAATTATGACAATATCATTGCCCAACGCTGTCACCTTCGGTCCATATGTTTCCTAACCAAATGGACTACGATTGTCGTCTATCTTAGTAGGAAGCTTCCTCACTCCTTAGACAATATCTACATAACATGGTTTCCCAAAAACTCAATCTCTAAGATCATTTGCTCAATACACGAACTTATTGTCATTACAACCAACTATAAACTCATATTAAGCCAAACTATCTCATAATCCCCAATTATTGTCATAGACACTAGTGTCATGCAAAGTTGCAGTACATGACACAGGCGTGCTAGCCTAGGGTAAGAGGGGATGGTAACCTTGTTTAACTTGTGGATATCAATGTTTAAACTATATTCAATTTTCCCGTTCCTCTCCAAATTTAATTTGCCAACTCCGGTGAAGGGGTTTTGTAACATCCAATTCGATATGTATACGAAAGAACGATTTCGAATATGAGCCATTTTTATCCACCTCGACCTCCCCTCAACCTCTGAAATTTTTCCCACTGAAAGCCTGGTTCAAAAAAGATGCCAACATACATTTGTTGAGTGGTGGTAGATTTGGCGTTACCATAGAAAACACAAAAGAGATCGTTCGAAAATTCATTATTGTTGTAATAAAAAATAACTTCGATCCTCCTTCTCATCACATTGTAGCAAAAACACATCTTTGAGAAAGTGAGTTACGAGTTATGTGGATTGATGACTTCCATAGGACCCTCATCGTGTTCTTAAAAGCTTCCGATGTCGTGGATTTCGCGTCAAAATTTTCCCTATGGGATCAAACTTGGATTCCATAATGTTTGTGAACCATAGAGTCATCTATCCAGAATTCCTCCTATTGGTCTTGTTCCAAGTGTTGGTGAATGCATAATCGATCAATTTCATCCATACCTTCCTCGGCATGTAGGGTTTCAGGATAGTCCGTTTCTCTACGAGTCCTAGGAAGTATAGACAGATAATTCCTAAACAAATTTTATTTAGGCAAACAATTTTAACACAAGTTAATTGAAAGAAAAATAAAACTTGGGTTACAAAGGGGAAAAAAATTACAGCCTCACAGGTTTTTAAGATACAATTTTCGTAAATCCAGAATCAACTTTAATAATACATAAATCAGGTTTTAATTAATGGTTTTTAAATTAATTTTTATTTAAATCAATCATACACAATTTCAAATCCTAATTATTTCATTTTTTCACCTCTCTCTCTCTCTCTCTCCCCCCATGCCGACCCATTTTCTCTCTCCTCTCTATATCCCCCCCGCCACCACCCCAATGGCACCACCACCACTAGCACCACCGCGTTGGTACCACCACCGCCTCTATCTATTATCACATCTCACCCTCTCTCCGTCGCGAAGCCTCTCATCTCACCCTCTCTTCGCAGTGAAGCCATCACTGAGTTAGACGAAATCGATGCTAGTAGTGTTAGAGGTCTTGTTCATGTTAAATTTTTTATTGATGGCTTGTTGATAGTGCCGTAGTGCTCTCCGTTGATTAGATCGGGCGAGGTGTTGGCGATGTGTGGTTATGGTGGATGTTCTAGTAGCGACGGTTTTGGTGATGTGTGTGGTTGTGGTTGGATTTGGTGCGAGGTGGTAGTGTGGGTTGATGGTGGTGTGAGGTATGTTGGGGTGCGAGGTGGCGGTGAGATAGTGTGGGCTGTGTTGGTGTGCGAAGTGGTGGTGGTGGTGACTATAATTGCGCGACATGGTGGTGGATCTGTGGTGGGCGTGCTGATCTGTGAGATCTGCAAGAAGCGAAGCGGATCTATGAGAGGAGACGGTGGTTGTTCTGTTGTTGTGTGCGAAGCGGATCTGTGAGAGGAGGTGGTGGTGGTTCTGGCGACGACGGTGGTAGTGGTGTTGCTGGAGGGAATGAAGAGGTGGTGGTCACAGATTATTTGGTCGTTTGTGACCATTAAATTGGTTAATCTGTAACCAATAAATAATATGTGACCTAAAAATTATTAATTTGTGACCAATAATTTAATAATTTGTGACCTAAATATAATTCGTGATCAATTAATTTGATATTTTGTGACCATAAGATAAGTTGTGTGACCTATAAATTTTGTGATTTGTGACCGATAATAAATTGTGATTTTTAAATTTTTAATTTATGATCGATGAACAAACGGTGGCCTATAAATTTTTTTGAATTGTGACCAAATTGCATAGATCTGTAACTTTAATATATATAATTAATTAATTAAATCATAAATAAATTTTAATAAAAACCTGATTTTTGAAATTTAAAATCTCTATCCTTAATTTTGAAATGGTATATACTAAAAGGGTAATTATATTACCACCACGAATTTTATTAGTTACACCACAATCTTAAGTAATTTTTTTATTTACTTAAATGACCTTAAGTTAAATTACATGAATGGGTTTTAATATATTTATTACAAAAAACAAATGTAGAACTTAAAAAATTACAGTTCGAAATGTATATATTTGATTATACATGCAGAAAGGGAGAGAAAGACGATTCAAAAACCCTAACAAGAGAAATCTTGAAAATGAATGTTTATATAAAAAAAAATTCATCCTCGTTTTGTCTCTTGAAAAATGAACCCACCACTAAAAATTAATTGAAAATGTATAAAGTATGAATAATGAATCAATGACAGGCTCAGAATAATGCTTTTCCATGGGAGAATATGAAAATTCAATAATAAAAAAAAAAAACTACTTGTAAAAGAAGATATAATCTTAGTAAACAAGTTAAACTCATATCTATCATAAATTCATTAGTAAAATAGATATATAAATCTTAAGAAAAACAAATACAAAACAAGTAAAAAAAAAAAAACATCATTCATAGAGATGACGGTTATTTCCATGTCTATGTTTGTATGATAGAAACGTAAAAATACTTTACACCACAATCTTAAGTAATTTTTTTGTTTACTTAAATGATCTTAAGTTAAATTACATGAATGGGTTTTAATATATTTATTACTAAAAACAAATGTAGAACTTAAAAAATTACAGTTCAAAATGTATATATTTGATTATACATGCAGAAAGGGAGAGAAAGACGATTCAAAAACCCTAACGAGAGAAATTTTGAAAAGGCATGTTTATAAAAAAAAATTCATCCTCGTTTTGTCTCTTGAAAAATGAACCCACCACTAAAAACTAATTGGAAATGTATAAAGTATGAATAATGAATCAATGACAGGCGCAGAATAATGCTTTTCCATGGGAGAATATGAAAATTCAATAATAATAAAAAAACTATTTGTAAAAGAAGATATAATCTTAGTAAACACTCATATCTAGAATAAATTCATTAGTAAAATAGATATATAAATCTTAAGAAAAACAAACACAAAACAAGTAAAAAAAAAAACATCATTCATAGAGATGACGGTTATTTCCATGTCTATGTTTTTATGATAGAAACGTAAAAATACTTTCTTTCACCTCCAAAAACAAAANTATGATAGAAACGTAAAAATACTTTCTTTCACCTCCAAAAACAAAACTCAAATCCCACAAAATCAAAGGCAAAAAATATGTATAAACAAAGTACAGAAATGAGATTTTAATATATATATTTCATAGTCAAGTTTGTGCCTTCCACTTTTGAGAGATAACGTATGATTTCTTAGTCAAGTTTGTGTTTTCTAATTAATCTAAAATGAATGGAAAAAATGAAAAAGATGATGAGTACATTAAAATATTTATTTTTTATTTTTAATTTTTATTGAATTAGGAGTATAATTGTAAATTTGTTGTGGTATAATTAAAATATATTTTAATTGTGGTATAAGTATAATTTGGTGTAATAAGTAAATTGTAAGGTGGCAATATAATTATTCATATTAAAAATCTGATTTATTTATTGTCCCAAAAAATAAAAATATTACTAACTCTTGTACGACGAATTCAGTTCTGTAGAGAGAGATGGCAGGAAGCGGCTCTTCAAATCCGACGCAAGCTCCCAAGATATTGTTAACGAAGCCTGGCCTCGTCACCTCCGGTAAATTCAACCGTGGAGGCGGAGGTAGCGGTCACGATGACGACTCCGCTGCACTCCGGTCACGCATTCAATCCATTGGGTCTCTCAACCTGCTCTCAGATTCCTGGGATTTTCAGATCGATCGATTCCTTCCGGTCAGCACGCTCTCTCTCTCTCCCCCCCTCTCTCCTACTACTTGTTGAAGTTACTGTCTTTAGGTTTGCTGATTGTTTTTCTTTTCTGGGTTGATAATTGTTTTGCAGTTTTTAACAGATAACACTGATTTCACTGTTGTGGGTGTGATTGGGCCGCCTGGTCTGGGCAAATCAACCATTTTGAATGAAATCTATGGTTTTGATCCTTCCTCACCTGGTGCGTCGGTGTGCATATCTGTACTCTACTCTATATATGCTTGTGTAATAAAATAAAAATCTAGATTTGTGCTAAGTGTGGGAAATATGGCTTCTTTTGGGGACATTCTGATGCAAATTATTAACGTGGATGATAAAGATGAGCTAAATTTGTGCATGGTTTACAGGAATGCTACCCCCATTTGCAGTAGAATCGGAGGAAACAAGAGCAACGGCGAGGCACTGTACTGTTGGGATTGAGCCTAGGATTTCCTCCGAGAGGATTATACTTCTGGACACTCAGGTTTTATACTTTGTTGCTATTTTAAGGGTTGTTGTGTTCCTTTGATTGTAAAGAATACGAATTGAAATGAGTTTCCCTTTCGAGAATTGTGTTTTTATTGCTTAAACTTTGTATTATATGCAGCCTGTGTTTAGTCCTTCTGTGTTAGCCGAGATGATTCGGCCTGATGGTTCTTCTACAGTATCTGTAATAAGTGGTGAGTCTCTGTCTGCAGAGTTGGCTCATGAACTGATGAGTATCCAGGTAAATGCTTTGATGAATTGTAAAGTATATTCATTCCTTCTGGTGCTATATTCTGTGGTCCTAAAAACTGGTGTATGGTTCTAAGAACATTATACTATGACAATTGAAGTTATTATTTAATCCCTGCTGCAAGGAATCATTCTAGCTTGGCGTTCTTCTTGCATCAATTTGTCATATAATCTTGGTGGTATCGGAGGGAGTTCATGATGCTAGCATGTGGCACTTGATGTTGACGGTAATCAGTTCTTCCACTCTCTTTGTTAGCATTTTATTTTTCCTATATTAACTTCGTGTCTTTAGTTTGATGATTGTGTTTTCTTGATTTGGCTATTATAATTAAAAATTGTTGTTATTACAAATTCACATCATTTGAGACCTATAGCAATTAGGTTGATTTCTATATGGATTCAAATCACGAGCAGACTCACCCACTTTGTCAATTTCATGGCCAATGGGATTAATTGTTGCCTCTTTATTGCCATTTTTATCATTTTCATAATTATCTATTTATCCCACAGTTTTGGGAATGTCTACAATGGGTGAAAGTTTCACCGTGAAACTCTTCTGTATTTTGACAAATAGCGTTTTGTTTCTCTCTTTGTTTGCTGCTGCAAAAGTTTGTTTTCTTGATTGTTTGTTTCATTTATTTTCTTTTTTACTCCTTTGGATGTATCAAAGAAAATTTTGATACTGCCATGATTTATTTTCTAACTATATTTTTGGACTTCTAATCAAGTCTGTAACATCATTACCTGGCTGCAGGTGGATTTATTAAAACATGGCATACCCGACCCATCTTCCTTGACCTTTTCTCATCCACAGAGCTCTACTATGAGTGCTGAAAAAGAGAAGGATAAACTTCTAGAGGGTGGAGATGAGTACATTGCAGCCCCAGTTTTTGTGCATACAAGGTTTGTTAAGCTATATCAATTTCGCACTGTGATTAGCATTGCAGATGCATAACACAATTTAATACTGGGAGCAAACATATCTACTCTGAAATCTTATGCTTGGTGGCATGCCTATATCATTGGTTTTATTGCTCACTTAAGATTATGGATGATTGTGTGGAGATTATCATGTTTGGGATGTTTTGATGAATAGAAGAGCTAATTTGTTATACTCTTGTCTTGTGTAGGCTTCGTGACAGAGATTTTACACCACAAAGTTTTGTACAAATGAAGAAGGCACTTGCACGAGGTTTTAGCTCTTCTTCATTTATGAGATTGAAACTCCGAGATGCATCAAAAGAGGCTCACTCATCTGACACTCAAAAGGACGACTTAGATTCCAACCTGAAATTATTTCTAATTCCATCCAAGGGTAGAGATGACTCCTCAAGACCACAATATGAGAGCTATATATCTATGCTGTGGAAAGTAAGGGATCAGGTCGGTCTCTCTCCCCTGCATTTATGTTTGCACCTGCATTTATGTTTGCACTATGCCACTCATCTTCACATCTCGTGGAAGTTGGGAGTAACATTATTTTTCATATGATAATACACCACCAGAATTTGAGTGTTATAAATTGCCATTTGAGCATCAAATTTCAAATTTCCAGGTTCTATCTACCGGTACCCCATCTTTCTCAAGGATCGTGTCTGAACGTGACTGGTTGAAGAATTCGGCCAAAATATGGGAACAAGTTAAGAACTCTCCAATTATTGCTGATTACTGCAGAACTCTCCAGAGTTCAGGATTGTTTAGGAAGTAGACGACCTTCTTTGTTTCAATTGTGATCCACTAAATAGTTCTCATGGCAATCTGGTATAGTTTATTAGGTGATACTGATGATCAATGGGTTTCTTTTAATCTATTCCTAACACTAGTTTCAGTGCTGGTTATATTTTGGAAGCATCATACTTATACTCTAGATGCTAGTCACGTTTACCTCTAATTCTTGGTTTAAAGCATCAATTTGAATTGACACACCCTCGTGAAAGAGTTGTCTGAACTAAATTAGGATAACTGTAGTACAAGCAGTCTATTCTATAACTCTCGTGGGAAAATGACCCAACAAACAAAAGAATTGTAAGGTACAATTGAAAAGCCGGTTGAGAGGTGAACAAAGTCTGTTACTTGAATTTAAGGCATTGACCATACAAAGACCGCCAACAGTGTATCTAAGAAACTAAAACGAGATGACCAACAACAGAAATCCTCAGCCAGGGCATTCCTTTGGTTCTACATTGGCTTTCACCATTTACTCCATCATAGCATCCATGGAAGTTTTCGCAGCCGGTTTTTGAGATTTTCTCTTGTTCTTCTTACCTGAAGAGATGGAGAGAATTTAAAGTCAATAGTCAAAAGAGCAATTAACAGCTAAAACTCAATAGGAGTACATTTTAACATTCATTGCATGATAAACTGAATGTAGAACCCCAGTTGCCCCTATTTTAACATTGTGACACAGGGGACTATGTTGAAACATAAACATTTACTGGATTCAAAACTGCAATACTTCACTACTTAAACACGCTATACCCTTGTTTGAGGCCAATTTTGGGAAAAAAATGCGTTTGAAATAATTATTTGGAGAATGTATGATTGAAAAATAAGAAAAAGTTTTTTGTTTACGTGTAACATTATTTTATTAGAGAATGTGTGGTTGAAAATTTGAGCTTTGAAAATTTTGAGTTTTTGGATCAATGGGGGCACAAACAAGGGTTATATCAACGAGAAAAATATTGCTGTCTAGAATCTGTTCAATTCAGAAACGTTTTTGCAACTAAAGCCAAAAAGAGGAGAATTTTAAGGGACTTTGTTGGATGAAGATTATCAAATATGATAGGATTATACTCAATATTGAGCCAAGTTTAATTTGTTTTTTATGGTTGTGCATATATGAGAAGAATATGTATGGTGATCCTGGACTAAGACTCAGGTTTATCGTTTTGTTTTGAAAAAAAAAATGTTTATTCATAGAAGACCCTTCTCATGTTTTATAACATCTCATGTTTTATAACACCTCACAAATCATGAAAAAGTTCGACCTCGTGAAGATGACAAATCAACAAATTCATTCAAAACAAAACAAAGTTTTGGAAGAATTTGTTAATTCATAGATGGTAAACATAAAAAATTTGAAAAATAAACAACCTAGCAAAGATGATGAATCGATGGTAGCTACTGCTAAAAAATTAAACATGGGTTACAAAACGCAAGCAGGAGTTGCAAAGAAGGGTGGAAAACAGTATTTACCTGTCTTCTTCAACTGCTTTACTTTCAGTTTTGAACTCTTCTTCATCGGGAATTTAACAGAAGGTTTATTGGCATCTTGCAATGTCCCTAATTTCCATAAAAATAAAATGTTTCCCATCAAAATCCATTCCCATAACGCAGACAGAAAATTGTAGCTTTTCAAATATGTGACCAAAAACTCAAAAACTGATTCATGAACACTCTTCATATCATACACAGCTTTCACTAATTTACTTGTATAATTCCTATTTACAGAAAGAAAATTCTACCATCTATTTGATAATAAAATTTTCTATAAGATTTATATAACTCGGAAATTAACTAATATAGATGACAATTAATAATACGACACTGGTAATTAAACATGGAATAAAATTATCCAATAAATTATTTAATTTTGCTCAATTAATCTTAGTTAACAATGGATTATTAATTGCGTACCATCAGCAACAGCCATCTCGACATCTTGCATAGTAATTAAACCCTCCTTCACTCCCTCCTTTTGCTCCTGTTTTTTCCAAACCAGTTAAAACGATGTTAGCAATATTAAAAAATGTAATATTTAAGAAGTCCAAAGAGGCTTTGAATTTCATATATGATTATAAAAGAGACCCGGCGCCATTTCTTGAAGAGCTTGCGCTTTCGCTTGCCGGAGATGGAGAGCGGCTGGGCCTTTTGCCGTAGCTTTCCGGTTGATGGTTCGCCGAGCACTTGCCTCTTCCGGTCCGCTATTGCAGCCCTCCGCCTCTTCTGTACCACGTTGAATTTCGCCATCACCGCAAAAAATTAGCAGTTAAACCCTAATCTGATATTTCAGCCTATACTTTATAAATTCGTCGAACCCGGTTTTGTAGTTCTTAAAACTTGGGTAATTTGCAGATTAGGTCCCCCAAACATTCACACTAGATTACTTAGGCTCAGATTTTATTTTTTTGGCAATTGTATCCCCCTACTTACACAATGGGTGCAAATAGGCCCCCTTTTAAGCATATTTCAACCATATGTACTCTTATTAAGTTTTAACCAGTATTTTAAAAAGCTTAAAGCTTGATTACACGAGAAGACCAAACTTCAAACTTTACGAGCCAAGACGAAATCTAAACGTAAAAAATGGTTTTCTTATTTTTAATACTATTTCAAATTTTTAATCATTCTAAAAATTATATAATAATTAAAACAATACATACCAAGAATGTAAAATTTTAAAATACTATACCCCTATCTAGAGCTGATTCTACAGGGGATTAAAAGTTAAAAAAAAAAGCCGTTATTGTGAAAGGTGGATCCTTGTATGCGAGAGTGGAATCAAAGAAAACGGTTGAAAAGTGACAATTAAAAGGCAAAAAATTGATTTTTGGCCTGAAAAATCCGGCCCAGATAGGGGCTATATTTACTTAATAACTCATATAATTAGTCAATTATACAATTTTCAAAGAAAAAATTTGAACTAAAATCAAATTAAAAGCTTTCAAAAAAGAAAATTAATAAAATGCGCATAATTGAGGCGACTACGAGGCCCCCTTTTTAGAATTTTGCTTTTCACACATTAGTGCCAAAGTGAAAAACTACTAGAAGCCAACTTTAGATTGCTCTGCAAAGACTGTTCAACAAATTATAATTGTGTGGAAACTAGTTGGAAGTAAATTTAACAGTCACCTCAAATTGAACAAATACTTTAATTTAGAATAATCCGCGATAAATATGTCGTCATTGTATCATTGGTCTATTCAAAAACATTCATTAACGTAAAGGTCTTAAAATGCACCCTGGATGGGAAAACCATGAGTATATCGTTAAATGGAACAATTCAAAACCGCAAGTACCCAAATTTATTAATAACGAAAACAAGACATATCCATGTACTTTTTTCTCATCTTCATCGGAGCTTGTTATAAAGAAAGAGGCACTTAGGCCTTTTTGGGTTGCCAGGGTTGGTATCTGGTCCAGTCTCTTTGCCCAGGGTTAAGGGTATGTCCCTTGGAGTGATAAATGTAATCATCCCCCTCCCCAGAGAAGTTTTCTTTGTGTTCGACTCCATATCTCTTCGGCTTCAACAAGAGTAGCTACATGAAATGTAGTCTAGATGAGCATCTCAGCATACATGTCAAAACGTTCATTGAATTGGGACCTAAGCTCACCTCGTCTCCTGTATGATCAGTTATAAAATGAAGCCAACCATGCCATTCTGGCGGGACTTGAGAAGCATTGTAGCGATTCTTAGATGCATATTCCACCCACCTATGTCTGCCTGAAAATTGAAACAAAACTGCTAACATCATCCGTGATGTTTTTATTCAATGAAGTCTAGAACTCAACATGCACATGGATGCAAGTGAAAAGAAAATGTTTCTGACATAAAAAGGCATCCTTTTCTATAAGGAAGAAGTTCAAACCACTGATTTGTGAGAGCAGATACGGCCCGAGTTAATTTAAAATGTCTATTATAAATGAACATTTGGGGAAGAATCTCTAAGCTTGAAAGTAAGCATCTTGAGAAAAATGTAATCATACCATTGTTCTAGAAATAATATTCATGCCAATCAAAGGATTCTCCAATGCAGCCAGATGAAAATAATAATTGACACCTAGGGGAAAAAAATGGTAGCTGTAGTCTAAATATAAAGAATAAAATTAGAGGCAGCACTGACCACATTGAGTATCTCCAAGTTTCTGATAATACTTATTACCAAACTTATCAACACCAACAAGAGTTGCCCCTATGTTGTGAATCTTGGTTTGCCTGAATTAATCCAAAAAACAAGTAAAATTTCAGTTGATGGCAATCATTATGTCATTAACCAACACAGAGCAAACACACATCAGCAAGTTGCTAGCACCAATCAATCAACAACGTCAGTCCCTAATAATAGAAAGATGAAGAATCTAAATCCCAATGCATAGCAAGCTGTCGCGCCAATAGAAATTCATCAGAAACTTTGCAAATCATTCTTTTCTTCCTCTCTATCTATATTGCTAAAAGAATTTACAGATGGAGGAAGAATAGAGTCTGAAAATGAAAATGGCAAGAAAAAAGATAGGATGATAAAGTATAATTAAAATCAGAAGAATAGAAAAGGAGGAAATATTTGGCAGATTTGAGTTTTACTTGAGAGTGAAAAGTCATCAATATCTGCAAGACAGCCGGCATTTTCACATGAGTGTCCCAATTATTTATTCTAGTTGAATTTTAGTGCTCGTCGGCATAAACCCAAATTAAATAGAATTATGGAAACTAAGTTTTGGAAACCACCAGTATAAATGTACAACTATGACAACAAACTAAGCCTTCTTCTAACAAATATTGGGGGCGACCATGTGAATTTTTTTTGCCATCTTGATCAACACATCACTGCTTCCATGGGAAGATCCAACACAATCAAATTCTTCGCAACCACAATGGATTATGCTAATTTTGGTCTACATCTCCATCTTCTAACCTATTCCACAAGATTGATCATCCTTATGAAAAGGGCTTCTTTAAGTCTGAAATAATCGAATCAAATAAGCATCACTTCTTCAATTTATCCCAAATTTATGTAGATTTTTGTTTCTTTTGTAATCCATTCTAGAGTGACTAGATATCCATCGTAATATGCTTAGAACCACTTTCGGATATTTTTCCCTTGAGCGGTTCCACGCTCAGCACCATAAAGCACAACACATCTAGTGACCATTCCGCAAGACTCCCTTTTAACCTTATAGGTACCACAAACACTGGTATATATACGGATTAAAAAGCTCCAAGTTCTAGAAAAGATTTAAAGTCATTTAAGTTATATTATACCTCTGATTAGTTACATATCCCATTTTCAACAACTAAAAGAATCTACACTGTGCATATTTGTCAATAAAGGGAAAAATCGCCATCCTTACTGTCATAAGTTTGAAAAAAATTGATTTTTTATTCATTATCTTGTTTTAAGAAACATATATTATAGTATCTGAACAACCGGAATGAAGAATAAATAAGAAATTTCACGTAGACGGTTTTTCATTAAAATAGATTCCCCAAGAAATTCGTTTTACACCAAACCGGAAAACCTAACCACTAACTTCATATGAACCTAGGAACATGTCTTCATTTGTGATTATTTCATTCATGTAACTAAACATCTTAACATCATGCACAAAAACATAATAATAACCCATTTGTATACAAATTGAACTACAAAGGGATACACAGACACATGTACAACAATTAATCAAAGTGACAGAACTGATATATTGAAATTGAGAGTCTCTGACCAATCCTCAACAAGTTGACAGAGTTATCTCAAGAAATCTTAATTCCATTCTACAATTTTGCCACTTTTCATTTTATGTAATCATTAAAGGCTCATCAAGGAAAAAGACCACAATTCAACTTACATAAGATTTCCATCCAGAAGTGCAGACCTGGCAAGTACATCGGAAAATCAAAAGAAACAAAAAACAAATCAGTAGAGATGTATAATTTACAAAAAGAAATGCAAAAGGCCATAACCATTAGAAAAAAATTAATCTGATGACCACTCTCTTCGAGGCATTGAGTGTCAAAATTTAGAACTTGATTAAATTAAAATAAGAAAGAGATAGAAAAAAGGTATTCGACAATTTTACATTAAATGAACTCAATAAACCAATTGATAAGGGTGTGTCATATGTATCACGATTTATTTATTTATTGGGTGGTAAAGGACAATGAATTTTAGACCTGCAAATCCCAAAATCTGAATGTGGGGTTTGGTATTGTCCCTATCAAAGTATATTAATATTGAAAAGAATACACGAAGAGGACATTGGCCTTGCCACCACGGAATTACAGAGAAACCCATCTATATCCTATTTGCAGTCTAATCAATCTTACAAAAGCTTACATGAAATTTACAAAGAAGATTATTAAGTCCCTTTCTCGACTTCTAACCCGATTGATTATTGTGTAATAATATCTAATACTTAAGTTAATTTACCATCAATCTGATCGTGAACCCTAGCAACAGAAAAATATTGAAAATACTGAGCTCGACGAAAGAATGCACGTCTAATTAGCAGAAATAAAATACATAAAAAAATGTTGAGCATAATCAACATAAGTCACAATTCATACCAGGAGACTCGGATTCAAAATAGAGATCTTTATGCTAAAAAGGAAGATTTACAAAAAAGAAAATGATGAGGGAGAAAGAGGACAAACAAGTATCCTTCTTCTCGGAGCTCTCTAAAATAATTTCCAATTCCTTTTTCTCTGATTGATTTCAATGCATTTCTCAACACTGACGCCATTTCTCTCCTTCACGATATCCTCTTCTTTTTCAGTGGGCTAAGGCGAAGTTGTCTAAAGAGTCGCGAGTTAATTGTCTTGATGGTCCATGTATTCGATTGATAGATGTACCTACTGAAGTTATTCAAACGTTGCTAGTCGAGGTACAGAGGGTGTTTCGTACCCATTTTTGTGGAGAATAATTTTCTGGGAACAGTGGAGAATGTGTGGTGAAAAAGTTACGAATATTTTTAGATTTATGTGTAATGTTATTTAATTGAAAGAATGTGTAATTGAAATAAAGAAATAGAAAAATGAGAATGTATGTCAAACAGGGACATAACATCTGTTTTAAACTATTAGTGGAATTAATGACGAGATTAACGAAATTGTAGCATTCCCATTAGCAAATTCTCACGTCTGCTCGCTAAATTTTGAAAAATGTATTCAATTACTCACTAAACTTTGAAAAAATCTTTAATTGCTTGCTGAAGTTTGATGTGATCGAATTTTGGCCATTAAATTTTAAAAAATAACATCGACGCGTTGTTCATTTAAAAAAATATACTGCAAGCTTACGAATGCACAAAAGTAATAAAGTGGACAAACGAATTCGGGTTGTCAATTGCATTAGAGATAATTATTCAATTACAAAATAGTTCAATTTAATTTTAACACGTTTTTGTAGAATTTTAACCTATTTTCATCATTTGAAAAATTCAAATTTATTGTTTGCTTCGTTGTAGAAATTAAATTAAATAAAAATTTGGATTTTACAACGAAACACACGATAAATTTAATTAAATGGATTGTCTATTTCGTTAGAAAATTAAATTTTATTTAAATTTATTGTGTATTTCGTTGCAAAACCAATTTAATTAAATTTATTGTGTATTTTGTTGTAAAATTCAAATTTTATTTTAACAACGAAACTCACAATAAATTTGACTAAATTTCAAATTATGAAAATAGTTTAAAATTTTATAATAATATGTTAAAATTAAATTTAACTAATGTGGAATTGAACAGTCATTTATTGTGGGATCAATAATCCGGATTCATTTGTCCACTTTATTACTTTCATGTGATTCATGTCAATATTATTAGACTTGACGCAGACATCGACCCAGACAATGTATTGTGTCTCGATTTACTAGTCGAACCGGTAGGTCAATAGTCGAACGGGTAAGTCATTGCATAAAAAAATATAAAAAATAAAAGTATAAAAAAATTTAGGCAAAATTATATTTTTTAAAATTATTTTTCACTAATTATTTAGGTTTATAAAATAAAGTAAACGACTTGACCGAAGTTTTTATAAAAATAGTTTTAGAAAACATATATATGATTCGTTGGATACATATGGCTCCGTTTGGTGCACAATATTATAGAATGAGAATGAAAAATATAGTCGTTATTGGGCCCCACACAAGATATATAAATTCAAAATTGATGGATTGATGTGATGGATAACGGTCATATTTTTCATTTTTATGAATGAAAAATGAGAAACAAACAGAGGCATAACTTATTACACATGACAAATATTGAAATACTCTACAACTCCAATAATGAGGAACTAAAATAAAATTTTGAAAATTGGTAAACCTGTTGAGTTAACTCTATCAAAATCGTCAATTAACTCGGTCAAAGTCGATTTTTGACTGAGTCATGTGTATTCCTATTAAATTAATCTATCCGACCCGAGAAGAGCCACCGATTTTCTGGACTGACCGGCCGATCCGGTCCGAGTTTTATAACTATGATTCATGTGCTGGTGGTACACATTTTAATGAACAACCGTTTGACATCATTTTTACAAATTTAGTGGCCCAATTCGACCACTTCAAACTTCGGTGAGCGAACAATTACTTTTTATAAAGTTTAGTGAGTAATCAAAAATATTTTTTAAAATTTAGTAACCAATCGAAAACGTTTTTCAAAATTTAGTGAGCAATTGAATGCGTGACAATTTGTTAACGACATGATGGGACGCTACATGTACATTCCGTTCAGCCACGTTACTAATTCTGTTAACGGTTTGAATCAGATATTGTGACATGAGTAACGTTTAATGTTTAAATAAGTTTAGTGACAAAAATTCGACATCTTAAACTTCAGTAATCAATCGAATACATAGACATAAGTTCGATGACCAGTGGGACAAATAACTCGAAAAGTCAAGTAATCAAACTATCCATTTCGCCTTGTATTTATCAAAAATAACATTGATTGTTCAAATTTTGAAATTTAAACCTTTGTTGACTAGTTAAAAGTTGTGCACTAAAAAACGTAGAGAGTGATCGGACAGCAATATCAAACTTCGAAGCAGTGTTCATTGCATACTCTACAATGCTTTAGTAGGAATGAAAAATCATTCACTGAAGCGTTAAATAACCGTTCAAATCCTCAACAAAAATTTACATATTAACTTCATATTTTTGAGACCTAGTATGACTTAAGGGTATTTATTCGAATAATTTGACGTACTTCACACCACCTTTGTTGAGAAACAGATGAGTGTGACGAAGTAGGAAGAATGGTTTAAAATTGGCTACTAAAATGAATTTATATTGACACTATTTTCCTTGTCGTCAGTTCAAGATGAATTTAAAATGTTGGGCATTTGATAGCTAAAACATTTGAAATTACTAGGAATAGAAAACAGTGTGAATTTTTGGTATGCTACAACGTCCATCTTTTCCTTCCTTTTCGTTCTTTGGTGGTGAAGGATTTTTGTGATGGCAATGGATGGCGGAGGAAGTGGTGATGATGGAGAATAGATACTTTTCTTTTTCTTATTTCTTTTTATCCTTTTCTTGACTACTTGATAAATAACAGGGAACATCGGTGTGACAAGGGTATTTTAGTCTTTCCATATTGGAAAAAATTGTCAAAAATGACCACTTGTTTACATAAAGCATAGGTTGAGGTCGTTCGTGTCATGAAAAAAAGGTTAGAGACTAACATCACACACAGGTCATAGGTTGGGGATCATTTGCGCTAAATTCCCTTATCTAATCGCAGGGTCAAATCGGGTTGCCGTGTGCACGTGGCGTGAAATTATTGGGTAAATTGTCCCCGCGTGACGTACCTAGTATACTTATACAATACCCACCTATGCTATTATTCTTCGACCTACCGCTTATAATGCAAAATTTATTCATGATTGTGCTATATTTCGACACTTTTTGACAGAGCTGGATTTCTGACGAGAAGGGAAATTCAAATTCGTGAGGTAAATAGTACTAAAAAATTTATTTACAAGCCCTTGTAAATGCTATTGATTTTATCAATTTTTATAGTTTGTTTGCCTATATTCAATTGGAGTTTGTTATGATCTTCTAAAATGTTTTCAGATTTTGAAAACGGTTTGTCAGTGATATTTGGGTTCTCAAATTGGTGGATATCAAATAAGTCAACCTAGGGTTTTATTGTTTTCTTTTGATGCATTAAAAAATAATTTTAATAATTCAGTTGATTAGCCAAATAGAATCACATCGCTGGAGCCATTTTTTGATCTTCTATAATATAAATACGTAAAATTAGTTGATCTCTGAGATATGTGAACAATATTTGGTTTATTCGGATCGGGGAAAACTTGGCTATAAAATTATTAATTATAATTTTTGCATCCCATTATTGATGAAAATTAATGATTATAAACTTCTCGTTACTTTTGAAGATCACTTGCGATGCAATACAGTAAAGTTTTTATTTTTTATCGTTCATACTAAAAGTTACCTTAGTTTGCTTTTAATTTCTGGGTTCTAATAGTTTGAGAAATGCGGACACTTAAATTTAATGGACTTATCTTTTGGCTATCAGACAATGTATCTTTTAATGTATAACACGAGATCTCGAACAAGGGAAAGATGTGCTTCTTGGACCTAGCAAAGAAGTATTTATCTCTGCAAATATGTTCGCAGCTTGATGCTAAAAGATACAATGAAGATGGTCTCATGAAGTGCTGCAATTACTTTGACATAATGTTTAATCTATTTAATGGAATGAACACTCGCCTATATTTAATCTTTATATCTCTTGAAATATTTATTTATCTGTTAAGACATTTTTCTCATATAATTCATATTTCATACTATGAAAGAATATTCTCAAAGAAATATTAATTATTAGGCTTAAGACGATATCTATAAATTCCATGAGTTTTTAGAAATTTATTGTTTATGAGATATTAACAATAACAGGATTGTTTATCAAAGATTTTAGTGCAGATAATACACAAAGGACCTGTTTGTGCATCTTAAATTTTCTGAAAGCTAAAAGCATTGCACTACAAGTCTATGCTTGTCTTAGCTTATTTGCTATGATTGTTTGCATATTGTTCAAATATCCTTGATAAATTTAATTGACTGGATGTTATCTTACAGGAAACAGTTAAAATGATGAGGCTTAAAACTTATGCTGGGCTTAGCTTAATAGCTACACTGGCAGTTATCTATCACGCCTTTAGTAGTAGAGGTCAATTCTATCCAGCAATGGTTTATTTATCGACTTCCAAGATCAGTCTGGTGCTTCTTTTGAACATGGGTCTGGTTATTATGTGCATTTTGTGGCAATTAACCAAGAAAATCTTCCTTGGATCGCT